>JAWNLW010000267.1:2120000-2260000 GCA_035042075.1 Drosophila macrospina | reverse complement strand
AAGGAATGTTAAGGACAATATAACCCGATTCCGCTGAGATATCATAGCGTCATTGTTCTATTTCCAATAGCGCCATCCCTTAGCAGAAAGTTATCGACCAATTTGCACCCCATTCGTTTGTCAACTGAATCCCTCGAACAATGGGTAGGATAATCGGGATATCTTAAGATTAAACAAGTGGTTAAATAATCAACATCTAACTCTACTCGGTCTACTCCATTGATTTCGAGCCAAGAAATGTCAATATACTCTTCTGTACGCTTTACAGTGAACTGAGAAATAGATTATTAGCTTTGATGAACCTAAAGTATCTTTTCTACACAGATATATGTATCTCTCAACGAATTTGAAGACACATAATGATACAGCAATCATCGATGTCCAAGGACTTTCGGGAGACGCTAGCTTACCAATTGGTAACACCATCATCAACCAAGCAGCTTGTCTGACTGTGTACAACCCCTTTGATATACCCTGTCGATGATCACCTGCTAATATAAATATATCTGATTCAGCAAGTGCAATTCATTTACCAACCTGTTCACATCGTCAAAGTCCATGAATATGACAATATGACAGACAAGATAATAAATTCCTTAGCTCTGCCATAGCAATCAGGAGAGATATGTGTGTATTTACATGTCTGCCGACTCTTTTCAAGTGTCAGGAACAAACATGTAAAAGCAATGAATAAAGAGACGCTGTTTGAACTTCACAAGAATGCCTTGTTGCCTTGTTGTCTTGCGTATTTTCTATTTTCAGCCATTCTATTCTATTCTGCTTTGTTTTGTGCTGTCCGTTATTCCGAATTTGGTGAGAGCTTTCTGTCCAGCGCGGCCTGGACGGGTCAATGGGTTAGAGAGAGACAAACATAGTGCATGCATAATTAAGCAGCCAATGGAAGGCACGTGGCAATACATGTATGCATGTGTGTGTGTGTGTGTGTCATTCACACGATCGATGGACATATTGGCAACTTGAAATCAGTATTTATTATCGCATGTGAGTGGCGACCTTGCAGAATCTTTTTTGAGAATATTCTGTTGTCTTTTTGCATGGAATCTTGCAATTATGAACCACAAATTCTTTTAAATTACAAATTGCTAAATAAATATAGATATAGATATAGATAATATACATAGATACATATAGAGATAAGTGATGCAATGCAGCTCATTTCATTCTGTTAAGAAATGTCAGTAATTAGATATTCATATAGCATATAAAGTGATAAGTGAATTTAAAATACAAATTATTTAGCTGCAATTGTTATCTGTAACTTTAATGAGCTTGACTATTATTTGGTGAGAAGAATAATAGACATACATGTAGGATATTTATTATAAATTAATACAGTATAATTGTATGTATGAAATACGCTTTGATCACGAGCAGCAGACAATTTCTCTGCTTCTAATTCTCTGCAGACTTCAATTGACGACATCAACGAGCAGGAACAACACTCTCCTGAAGTTCTCTGCTGAATCTCTTCACTATGTTTTAATTGCGACGTCCTTAAAGTAAACTAATGCAGTCAAATAGACTCACTCTTAGCGAACATTGATAAAATGAAAATCGCTCTCAGTGTTTAAGTGTCTGGTCACTAACAGAGGCCATTAAGCAGTCTCGCCTCTCCACTCTCTGACGAGACTCTGATCTCTACTTGAGGAGAAAAGAAGAAAGCGCAGTTGCGAGCAGTACCTGGTAAAATCGGGCACTATTACATGCATCCATTTCACATACACTTCCTTAAATGTTGTCAAAGTTTCTCTGTAGTTTAAACAAATGTTCGCACATGGAAATAAACTTTTTACTTTTCGGCATTTTTGGCATTTCCACATTTTTTTGTTGTTTGAGTCGCAAACGAAATATTCGCTCTGAATATTTAATTGTGCGAGCTCTGTGCATTTATCTCTCTCTCTCTCTCTCTCTGTGCTTTAATGTGTGTAACTGTATGTGTGTGTGTGGGAGTCTCGTTTTGGTCTGTGTGGTTACATATTTGTGGCACTTTCTGGTTCGTTTCGATTTTCGAAATGCGCTTTTAGCTGTTTGTTGTTTGCAGTTCTTTTGGTGTGTTGTCATTGCTGTTGCTGTTGTTGTTGTTATTCTTGTTGCTGTCGTTGTTTTGGCGACTGGATGCACAAAATTCTTAGTTATTTGCCTGTCATGCCTCCCCATACGAAGTCTATATACCGACAAGAAACGTTCTCTCCCTTTTCTGTCTCTTTTATCTGCATATTTTTGGTGCTGCAGCTTATCTCGTTTCGCTTATGCAATTCTAACTTGTTTCTATCTGATGGGTACGTGTGTGTGTGTGTGTGTGTGTGTGTGTGTAATATGCAAATAACGTGCCTGTGGCCTTAGATGTTGACTTTGCGGCTTGTATTCTCTGGGGACTGTCTAAGTGGCTCAAACAAAGAGCTATGTAAATAATTATGCGAATTTGCTTCCATTTTCACAATTATTTTATAAATTATATCAAATGTAAATTTGTTTACTTTTAAAGAAAGTGTACTTTTAGAAAAATTAACCTAAAGCCAAAGTAATTAATAGATTCGCTTGTATTTTGCTCTCTGCTGATGATGAGTAAATACATTTACTTAAAACATGGACCAGTAAATGGAAAGTTCAGCTTAATGATTCAAAATACCAGGCAGATATAGACTGATTACCAAGATATCAGCAAAAGTCATTGGGATCATCGCTATAGCTGCAGACATCTGCACTTTGTCCTTTAGAAGGACTCTTGCTAAATGCAACTGACGATGTTTGGTGCAGAGCTCAGTTAGGTAAGCTTCAAATGTAGGATATATAGTGTATATAGTGTTAGTAAACAATTTGCATAGGGTTGCTTAGTATTCAATCACTAAACATGCAATACAGAGAGATATTGAATTGATATTGAATACCCGCGTTTCGTTGTCGAATTTTAACTCCATTTGCTTTTAAAATACTATCTGATTTCTCGATATTGTGTTGAAAGCATATTTAGATAATATAAACTGCATACACGAAGATATTTCACAAAATACTTTTTGCATTCGTGTTTACTTAACGGTAAAACAGATAAGAGTGCCGGCAATCGCAACAATTCGCCAAAACAGAACGGTAAACATTGCGTATAAGTATTACATTCTTTCAGTCAGCGAGAGGCATGAAATGGACTCATGAAACACCCTTCGTTATTTTGCGCAATTTGCTTGTCCCCTCTTCGTAGTCGGCGAGCGCAACAACAACAATGACGGGCTCAACTACACGCATTCTCTGAGCACAGCAACAAAAACATATGTGATGAAAGTGTTGTTGTAGCGTTCATAGCAAAGACAACGAAAATAAGAAAAGAAACGTACAAAATTGTTATTGTATTTTGCATTGGCATTCGTGCACTTCATGCTGCAATTACAAAAACAAATATCAATGAGCGGAATTTGAGTATGCAAGGAGTAGGCGAGAGAGAGAGAGAGAGCAAAGTAAATGTCGTATCGCGACTGTAAGAAGATAGATGTATTATAAATGGTACAGGTCAGGAATATTGTACACTCCGTAGCGTCTGCCACGCTCTTTGATATAAGTTATAATGTAGAGAGTATACAAACATGATTAGCTTCCACTATCCAAGCCTACGTTCTAATAAGGATTTCGGTTGTAACTCATCAGCAATCTAATCACAAACCACTCTAAGTCAACCGCCCCCCTGCTGCTGCACATGCATTACAATCCTATGTGCGACATTTCATGTGCTCATCAAATTGCACATGCTAATGAGCAACAACAACGTTGACTGCAACAAAGCAATAAGCATTGTAAATGTCAACACATTTCAGTTGCCACTCGTTTCCCCCTTTTTCTGCCTCTCCCCCTCCCACAACACCACACGGTGCAGCCAACGAATCAACCAAGCAAGTAATCCATGACAGCCGAATTGCAAACTCGCATGCGAAATACATTTGAGCTGGCAAAATTGCAAACTAATCAACATAATTTTACTGGTTTTCTGGTTTTTTGGCCAGAAGCTAATTTATGTGTTTTAATACCCTATGTTTTTGACAAACTGAATGGGGTATAAAATGTGCTTACATTTTAGTTGTATTGCCTAATTGTTTATTGCTTAAAGTGATCAAGAAGTATGAAATATAATAAATTGTTTAAATAGAAATAGAGACTTTGTTGAAGTGCTATAAGTTAAGCGACCCCTTTCTCTCTTTGGGGAAAATAAACAATTTAAATTAAGTGAAGAATTCATTATTAGGTAGATATCTTTAGTAGAACTGTTAAGAAAATACTTAAACAACTTTCTAGAGATCAATTGCTGTCAAGAGCTCTGCTATCCATTAGCACTAAGTTCCCTATTTCTCCATTAGTTTCTTCCAATCTTGTTGTATATTTGCGCATAATGAGGTTAAGATATCTGAAGGTACAAGCTTTTATAATGAGTATCTAAATATTATCAGTTATCAGTTATCAATTGATGATTATCTATTGATTGTTTCGTGATTTATTGACTTGTGTGATACGCATTATCTATTACAGGGTATATATGGTAAATATACTGCTGATCAGCATCAACGAATCTATGTAGAGAGCATCCCAGACTCTGACCTGTTCTGCTTGTAATTTGGCTATTTGTAAATTGGCTAAATGTGTGAATATTTGAATGAAAATTTAAAGAATTTGCACTTTAAATTATTGTTTACACAGAATAGGTGTGTATACTTAATGCAATAGGAGTGTGGGGCATGAGGTGTGTTGTAAATGATATTGCTGTTAATTACGCTCAATTAACGTATTTAAATGGGTAAGCTCAGGTTAAGTGCCCAGTGCTCAGTTTGCAGCTTCTCTGGCAGCTTTTGCAGCTTGATTAAGTTGCAAATAAATCAATTACATTGCTTAATGCTTCGTGTGTGTGTGCCTCATGCAACAGCTGTTGTGCCTCAAAGCTGCAAGCACCTTCTAAGGAAGTCGTACGCATAGAACGTAATCCTAGAGCTTAACTTGCTTTATGATTTTTATGGCCAACTTCGCTTCGAGCTGCCTTTTGACCATGTCTCGTACGCGTACTCCTGCTCTTACCAATTGTGCGCCTGATTGCTCTAAGGTGATTAATTATGGCATCTTTTAGCCTTTGCTGCACGTTTTAGCCAACTCCAGACACAGCACGGTAACAACATAAAGTGAAAGCGTTGATGTCTTGCACAATTTCACGACGTGCTTAGAAAATAATAATCATAAAAGTATAAAAACTGTGGCAGCAACAATTCAGTGGTATAAAGAGAACATTTTCTGCATTTATTTTATATTTATTTACTTATTTTTAAGCCATTTCTATGCAGTTATCTATAGTTTAGATAATAAGATAATTAATAATTATAATTAAGTTGGATTCTCTGGAGATTGTGTTTGATTTATGAGTTGAATCTTAATAATATTTAGGAGCAGCTGAAGCGAATGTTTGTAGCAATCAGAGATTAAATAATATTAAATACACTTAACTTAAGATTTACTCTATTATTTATCTACTCTAAGCATACTGAATTGTGGCAACTTTAATGCTGTGATTAATTTTATAAAATTAATTATTCAATTCAAAAGATTAAATACTAAACATTACTTTCAATTATATTTGAACACGCTTTCATCATAATTGAGGCATTGAATTCATCAGAAGGATATTTAATTGAAGTCTATTGATTGCTACTTTCTCTTCACTCTCTCTTTCGCTCTTAGGCCAATTTGGTTTGCGATATTTATAATCTTCAAGTTAGCTAATAATTGTAAGTAATTAAACTTAGTTAATTAATATTATAGATAACTTAAAGCGAGAACTTTATGATTCCTCTTATGCTTAAATATCCTATTCGATAGTATTATAAATTTGAATAACACAAATTAATTAATTTACATTGTTTCCTTGGTGTTTTTAACTTGTTTTAATTCGAATTTAAAATGCCTATAGTAAGCAGCAGTTAGTCATACAGTCTGCAGTAACTGATTACATACATTTCCACCTGCACTCTCAGCTATTTCAAATACCTTAGCACCTAACAAGCCACACTTCAGTATATTTTAACAAGCACAGTATTCAGTCAACCGCAGTTGAAAGTGTCTAGTTTTAGCCGTCTTTATTAGCCATTTGTTGAGTGCTCGAGTAAATAGTAGTTGTAAATGAATGTAATCCATGAATGTGAAACAAATGAAAAGTTGAAGCTAATTGGAAGCCACAAGATGTTCCGCTAGAACAAATTGTTGTTTGTAAAACATTTGCATTGGACTTGCTTTCATTTTGGGACAACTGTAAACTTTCTCTCTCTCGAAATTCATCTAATGAGTCGAGTCTCACAACTTTTCCCCCTCACTTTGTCTCTCCCCTTGCCTCTCCTTGTCAAGAGTCGTTGTCATGAATACCGAGCAAACAAACCATTATTTAAAGCCGTGTCCTGCCCCAAAATACTTGTATCCTGTCCCATTCCTGGTCTCAGCGAAACCTTAGAACATCGCTCTGAATGCGTGCAAAACCACGAAATGTCCACAAGCATTCCAATTTAAATGTCATAAAAGACGAAGAACTAAATATAAATATTTGAATATACATATTTATATTTGAATATATAAAATATATATATATGACTGTGACATTCTCTCTGTTCACAATATAATAGTAATTAGTAATATATTGCTTGTGCAAAGAAACTTTCTCTCACAACTCTCTCTCTCTCTCGGAAAATGTTGAAGATGTTTTTGCTTATCTCTGCTAATTAATAATTATAATTATTCAATATATATATATATATATATATATATATATATATATATATATATATATATATATATTTGCTCATTATATATATTCTAAGCGCTACATCATCATTGTATTATTTTTACATTTTATATTCACAACTCAATTTCCAACTACTTCTCGCATGCGATTTTTTCATTGCCCAAGTCACAGTCAGGTGAATGTCTCGACTAATGTTATCAAACGCTAGGCTAAACCTTTAGCGCTTGCTAACACACTGTTAAACTCAGCAACTGTTAAATATTCAGTGTTAACACTCTATGCTGAGCCACGTTATGGCAGAGGATAGCTCTAATTTTGACTGCAGAATAGTGTATATGGTGTATGCAAATGCAGTGCCTAAGTCAAGCCAAACGGCAGATATAGCGACCGACCTGGTTTCTCAATCAATATGCCAACCATTAGGCAAATATGAGTTGCAAATAATAAACAGACGCCCAAAAGGCTGCTGCTGCACAAAAATTACCGGGTAACAGACAGCAGTCGCAGCAGCAGCGCCGCAGCAGCAGCCGAGAGAGAGCGGCAGCAGAGAGCATGAATGAAGCAGCAGAGAGCAGGAAGCAGCAGAGAGCCGGCAACAGCAGAGCGCGAGCAGCAGTAGTAAGTGGGCAGAGCGAGCGCAGCAGAGAGCACGAAACTGCGGCAAGAGGCGTTTAACATAGAGCTGTTAAAACTGCGCTCGCTCTGCTATAAAAAATAAATGTGCGCGCTTAAAAGTATGCTGTAGTTTTTTTATTCCTTCTTTATGCCTTCTGTCTCTTTGTCTTCTGACCTCGCAGCGACTTTAATTGTTCGCCGCGATATTTGGGCAAATATATATGTATGCTGAGCTGTCGAGTTGAGCGACGTCTTACTTTTATGAGCCACTGTCGAAAGTCGGCGATTGGGAAATGCTAAAGTGTAGGGAAAAGTGTTTGCAGCTTTAAGTCTGCTCAGCCCATTCGAACGAGGTGTTAAATCTTTTAACGCTCATTCAACACTTGGCAAAGCCCTTGCCAAAAGCGGGCTAAGTGTTACCGTTACCAGCCATGGTAACAAGCCCATTGACTGTCAGTCAATTTGCGAATTACTATTTCACCTGCCTAAGGGTCATTTCTGGACACTGTTGTACCTTTTTCGTTTCGTTTCGTTTCAGCCCTCAAGTGGCTTGGTCTAAACTCGAATTGAATAGCCCATTGTGCGTGGCAATAAGAATGAAAGCTTGGCTTATTGGACGCTCTATTAAGTCGACGTTAAGATACCCTTTAAAGTTCTACACTTACTTTATGCTGAGTTAAGCTAAACACTGCTTTGTATATAATTATATAGTTAGTTCGATTTAAGGAAGTTTTTCGCCTGCAAAATATATACCCTGTAATCTTGAGAGATAATTGTCTAACGAATCATAGTGACTGCCAAGTTCAACACACCTTTCCACAACATCTCGCTCAGGAAAAAGGTCAATGAGCTTAACAAAGTAGAATCAATCATGATGCCTGGACAAGACCCTCGGGACAGACTTATAAATACAAGCGGCATTCGCCAGATGAGGGGAAGAGGTCAGCAGGCAGAAGACAGCACACTGTAGGACAGCTAAAAATAAATACAAATTATAGAGAATTGCCAGAGGCTAGAGACGCCTTTGGCAGCTGAATTGAAAAGTTTAATTTATTCTGCGAAATTGCAAACAACTTTTCGACAGAAATCGGAGGTAAAAAAAAGACAGGAAAATGGGAAATTATTCACTTAAGTTCTTTCTTAATCTGCACTTACTTTGCATGCTTCGAATTTTGCACACTGCGCCCCTGAAGCGTCAATTGTACACTTATTAGTTTAATATGAGAATATAAGTGGGAATTATATATTTGTCTATGCTTGAAGATGTTGCTTTGGTCTGGCAGGCAGGGAGAATAGCTGGGAGAATATGAGTTTAATTTGTAGATCCTTTGAAGAGAAGAGAGGTAAAGGTGGTCAGTAGATAGAGGAGACTTCTGCTATGAGAATAACAGAAGAACTTGTGAGTGAATATAAAAAGAATTTGTTTATGTTGTAAAGAGTTCTCAGTGATTTGTTGGCAGCATACAAGAGCAATTTGTTTATGTCTTACACAGTCTTTCTCCTCTAAGCAGATGAGAACTGTTGGCTGAATATAAAAAGAGTTTGTCTATATCTTAAGGCAGATTTACCCCTTTCCCTAGGGGGATGTCTTAAAGAGTTTGTTCTGGCTCAAAAGCAAAAAGAATTTCCTTAGACTTTGAAGTTGATTTATGCTTTTATTCGTTAGCAAATACATGAGTTTACTTAATAGCATTTTTGACTTGTTGCAAGAAGAGAACGTGTGTTAAAAAGCTTGTTTCCCCCCCTCTCTGTTGTGTAGGAGTAACTGCTGTTGTTTTCAGTTCTCTCTTCGTGTTGGTTTTATTAGCACACATATTTCATTGCATACTTTTGGGCTAATGGGGAGATGTTTACTTGTGGGGGAGGGGGTCTTTTTTTTCGGTGATTTCACTCGCTAATTGCATTTGCACAACGCGGTTTGTTTGGCAGTGTGTCGCCTCAAAGTATGCAAAAGTTATTTAAAGCAGCACAGTTTACAACACTGGTTGCATTGAGGGTTGGGTGTTGAATGCTGAATGTTGAATGTTGAATGTTGATTGTCGGGTGTTTCCTTTTTTTGGGGTGTTGACACACATTTGCGTTGCTTTTGGTTCTGGTTTGGTTTCGGCTTTGGCTTTGGTTTACTTTATTTTTTATTTGAACTGCAGCTTGCTCTTTTCGCTTCTCCCTTTTCGCTTGAGAGGGTCGACGAAGTACTCGAGAGTCTCGGCAAGCATTCACGCTAGACTGCCGCGAGAAGAGCAGCATCTGAAAGCACACACATGAGGCGTGTTCCTGCAAACAGTTTCAGCGACTGTTAAATTAGTAAGAGTTAGTTGCAAATGCAAAAATATCTGCAATTATAAATGAAAATTCGATTTAAAATTGAGAGCGAATTGTAAGAATTCATTTTTGTGACTATTATTATATTTAGAATTATTGTATATTATTAAGAATATTATTATTTTAAATAGGAATTGTATTATTTACTTAAATTCTTCAGCTTTAAAAACTTCAATAAAAGCAATGAGTAATATGAATTGTTTTTCTTATTAAATTTGTAGATATTGTCACTTATCAAGTTGTTAATCTGCTAGACTTATTTTTATTTGAATTATTATTTATATTTTTTTATTTAAATAAAAATAAAATATAATTTAAAAGAAAGTAATAGTAATTAGAAATAAAATGGAAATAAACGACAGTTAAGTATTTATTAAACATTTAAATATTTGCTAATTATATATGTAATATTATTGTATAAAAGTAAATTAATTTTAAACAAGCCGTAAAGCAATTTACAGTCGAGGTCCTGCTGTTGTAAATATCTTAACAGTTCTCGAGAGTACAAAGCTTGTAATCTATGTATATCTAAATAGTCATTAACATAAACAACTTATTACAATATAAATAATAATAAAAAGAGTTTAAATTGTCAAAAGTAATAAAAATATACATTTCCACACTGTAACACTTGTCTACATATATATTTTATATATTCATAATAGAAGAAATTCACAATGAACCTCTCTTTATTCATGTGCCGCCGCTCTGTTGACTGCGCCATTGCAATTTACAGCTGCGATCCACAAAAGCACAACATATTCTCTCACTTCGCTCTTACTCTCGCTTTGCAAGCTTCTGTTGTTTCAGTGATGCTCTCTCAATATTGTTCTTTATTCGAAGAGAGGAGGCAATAGAGAGCGACGGGAACTGGAAGCAGTGCCGTTACATTTATTGCGTTGCTGCTTATGCATGTAGATATATGTAAACTTATTTTGTTACTTCTGCTTCTTAAGTAATTAATAGTTTCTGACAAAACTACAAAGTTATTAAAAATAATAACAAAATTATAAATTGTGTATTAATAACTATTAAAAAATTAATAAAACTAAAATTGAAAGAGGACAGCAGCTAAATTTGAGCTCGCACACTCGCAGAGTGTCTTGTTGTTTTTGCTTGTTGATCTAATCTTCTAAAAATACATAAATTAAGTTAAATTTCAATTGATTTAATTAAAAGCAAAGATTCTATTTGTTAGTGTACCTCTGTTAGGTAATTCTAAGAAGATAATAATAATAATTTGAATGACTTAACACTGTACAACAAGGCGTAGAGTTACACAAAATGCTGGCGAAATTGCTTCTGGGAACTTCGTCAGTGGCAGTGGAATGTCCAGTGGATTCCCTTAACGGCCACTTGGAGGCTCTGCAGCGTGTTGAGACAATCAGGCAACTGTCAGACGAGTTGTTTGCTTGTTTTTTATGGGCTCTCTTAATTGGCGTTCAACGATGCCACGCCCCGTTCGATATGTGCAGTTCGATATGTTTTAGGCACTGTCACGCCCCCTTCAGCAATGCCAGCCATTGCCAGCCCCCTGATTGAGAGTAAGAGTTGTCATCAAGGTCATCAATGGGTTGATGGGTTGATGTGTGGATTTTTCGTTGATTGGCCTGGCTAAAAGCCTGGGGTCAGGTCATGGCCAGCTTGTGCAGCAAGTACAGCTAGCCGAGTTAATAAATATAAATGTTGCCAGTCATTAGACGCCCCAGGGGGTAGGGGGAACACACACATCTGCTCAAGGTGGAAGCTTGTCATTGTCAGCTGTCGTTGCAGTTTTATACTCAGTGAAATCGATTGTTTCAGCTGATTGATGTTTGTCTGCAACTTAGGGTATTCTAAGCAGCTTAGTTCTCTGTTGCAGTCAGTGCTTGTTGCTGTTGTAATCGTTGTTGCAACTATTCAATATGTCAATAGATTTCTTGCCTCTGCTTCTGCCTCCACCTCCCGCTCTGCTTTTGCCTCTAATCGCTCCACTTGCAAACGGCAGCTTCTCCATAAAAATGCAATTCATTTCCTGTATTACGAGTATTTTACAGTGAAAGCTAGCGCTGAATAACAACGATTGTATCCCCAAGTAGGCTCTGTTTCTGCTTTGTTGTGCATACCCTGCAATTGAGAGCTTACAGAGGGAGGGTATGCAGTGTTGTGGCAGATGCACTTCAAGTTGATTTGCTTTGCTGTTCTGATAGTGTTTAGAGAGATGGTGTTATTTTTTATAGACACAGCTTTTATACCTCAACCTCTTTGCTATGTATACCCTGCAATTCAAGAGAATGTAGAGTGTTGTGGAAGAAGTCATTTACGATTAAATATATATTTATATTCTTTATGGTTTCCAACATTCCGATTGAGCTAGGAACCCGCCTAACTGAATGCTTTTATTTTGCTGAAAATACCCTGCAATTTCCTAAGGGAACGAGTAGTTTCAGTGGTGATGTCACTCAACTAGAGGCGTCATATGTTCATAATCTTATTCCTTACTCTGAGGGAAATGGGGGGAAAGTTAATATGCTAGCAATAATTTGAATTGGCAGCTTTAGTTTCCGGTCTGATAAGCATACCCTGGAAATTGTGGTGTACAGAGAAGGGCCACAATACTTTGTAGCTTATATGTCGTCTTAATGAGAGCTGACAGATGTTAGCAAGTTTGTATTAAGACAGCAAGTGACTAACGACTTAGCTTGGCTGGGTATACCCTAGATTAGGAAGAGTATAAAGAGGGGATAGAGTGATGTCAATCAAGTTCAATTGATGTATGTTCTGTATTTCAACAAAAGTGAGGCAAAGTTGCTATAATAGCAACAATATATTCCCCACGTGGCATCTGTTTCTGTTTCTGTGAGAATACCCTGCACTTGGGTGTGTTTAGTTAAAGGGTATACTGGGATATGTGAGCCATTGATTTCCTAAGAGAGTTCTGCTGCAACTGGTAGTTAGAGATGGTAGAGAGGGAGACAGAGAGAGAGAGAGAGAGAGAGAGTAAGAGACAGAAAGTGAGAGAATTATAGAGAGAGAAAGAGTGAGAAAAAGAGAGAGAGAGAAAGAGAGAGAGAGAGTAAAGGGAGAGACTGCTAAATATTGATGGTAAGAGTGGGAGTAAGAGAGACAGATAGAGAGAGAGAGAGAGAGAGAGAGAGAGAAAGAGAGATATGGATAGAGAAAGAGAGTGAGAGAGACAGAAAGAGAGAGAGAGAGAGATGACGGAGAGACAGAGAGAGAGAGAGGGAGAGAGTGAGAGAGAAAGAGAGATATAGATAGAGAGAAAGAGTGAATGAGAGAAAGAGAGAGAGAGAGATAGAGATAGAGATAGAGATAGAGATAGAGATAGAGATAGAGATAGAGATAGAGATAGAGATAGAGATAGAGATAGAGATAGAGATAGAGAAAGAGAGTGAGAGAGAGAGAGAGAGAGAGAGAGAGATAGAGATAGAGATAGAGATAGAGATAGAGATAGAGATAGAGATAGAGATAGAGATGAGATAGAGATAGAGATAGAGATATAGATAGAGAAAGAGAGTGAGAGAGAGAAAGAGAGAGAGAGAGAAAGACAGATAGACAGAGAGAGAGAGAGAGAGAGAGAGAGAAAGAGAGATATAGATAGATATAGATAGATATAGATATAGATAGAGAAAGAGAGTGAGAGAGAGAAAGAGAGAGAGATAGAGATAGAGATAGAGACAGAGAGAGAGAGTGAGAGAAAGAGAGAGAGATAGAGATAGAGATAGAGATAGAGATAGAGATAGAGATAGAGATAGAGATAGAGATAGAGATAGAGATAGAGATAGAGATAGAGATAGAGATAGAGATAGAGATAGAGAGAGAGATAGAGACAGAGAGAGAGAGAGAGAGAGAGAGAGAGAGAGAGAGAGTGGGAGAGCTCAATTATTTCAGTTTCTCACAGTTCAAGTTGTCTTAAATGAAAATACCCGCTTTAAATACAAATTATACAGGGTATCTAGCCGTCTCTACTTGCTCATGAGCATGTATCTCACTGTTTGTATTGTGTTGAACTGTTGGTTTAGTGTTGGCCATAAAGTTGTGCCTTTAAGTGGGCATCATGCTGTGTGTCGAGGCGCTTTCAATGAAACTGGCAAAGGGGGAAAACGGTGGACGGGGGACGGGGGAACTGAACAAGTGTCTAACATTTTACGATACTCGCAGAGCAGATTAAATTATACGAAAGCCTAAATAGGGACTCTTAAAATACGCGTCCCTCAATTCGATTGCCAACTCAATAAAGAAAATATAAAAATAAATTTCAGACTCGACTTCAACTTGAACTTGATTGAAGCAACGAAATATCGATCCATTTTGCGGCTTAAAACAATCTGAAACGCAGCTGATTTAAATATTTAATCCAACTTAATTCGTGCGCCAAAAACTATGCGGGGAATTAAATGATGCTGCCAGAGAAATAGAGGAAGAGAGAGAGAGAGACATAGAGAAAAGCCGGATGACAGGCGACATTATTTAAGATTCGTCGCTGACTTTTCGCATTTTCCCAAGCAAAATGAATGCAAAGAATAGAAGAATAGGAAAAGGAAAACGGCAAAAAAGGAAAATGAAAAGCGAAATGCGAAAAGCGAAAAGCCAAAGCCAAAGCCAAGTCTGATGCTCATTGTAGTCAGAGGCGCCAAAGCAAGATAAATGGCGCAGAAGTAAACACATTCAGTGTGAAAACTGAAACTGGGTAACTGGGTAAGCTTCAATGGCGCGACGGCCAGTCGAAGCGGGCTAAACAATAGCCCGCAATGTGGTGAGAGAGGGAAGACTGATAGAGAGTGAGAGAGGGAGACAGAACAGACAGGAAGAGAACGTCGTGAGTTGACAACAAGAGGTAGCATCTGCAGCTGTTGCCGATGTTGATGTGGCTGCCAAATGAGACACTCGACAGCACAACCGACAAAAGCTCCCCTTCCTCTGCTTCTCCCTCTTCAGCACAACGCTGTCTTCTCTCCTGTCTTCACTTCACTTGTGCGACAGATTAATTTATTTTATCGCATATTTCACTGACAAATTACGCAGTTTTTTCCACACTTCGTCTGTCTGTCTCCCAACTTGCCTATGTTTGCTTCTCTACCTCTACCTTTGTCTTTGTCTCGTACTCTGCTTCTGTTACTTTCCTCTGTTCCTTCCCTCTGTTCCTTCCTCTCTCCTCTCCTCCGAACCTACCTCTTCCTCTGTCGCACGGCATAAATTCATAAATTACACGAATCGAGAGCATAAATTGTTAGCTGCAAATTTACTCAAACATTACTCAGCTTTTTTAAATGAAACATTGATTAAGAACTGTGTTTATTTTTTAGCTAAAAGAAGTACAATAAAAAATAAAATAAATACAAGAAAAACTTATTATATATTAAGCATGTTTATTATATCCAAGTATTACAATTTCATAGAACTAAACAGCACCCTGGAACACTCAATGAACTCTCTCCCCTCAGTGCAGATATCAACTCTTGATTTAGAAATCTTGTTAGTTTAATTTCTTTCTCAGCGACTTCTTTTCACAAAATTCTATCACGGCTTCTCTCTTGCAACTCTTCTCATCTAACATCTCTCACTTCTGCTTGTCACCTAATTGTAATGCGGCTACTCGCTGTTGAGCGTTGCCACGTAGTTGCAAAGCTACTCAACATTACATTGCTTAGATTAAAGCACATAAACTATTAATTATATATAATATACAATATTATTAAAATAATATATAATATACAAATATTTAAACATAATTAAAAATATTTAATATCTGTTATTTTGTTTGATAAATTATTAAGCTTCAATTACGAAATATTTCTAAAGATTTAAAGAAATTCATTTAATTTATTATATTTGCTTGTGTTGTAGAACAATTAAAAGCAATTAATTACTTTAAGTATAGATCTACATACTTTCTTTAGCAATTACTTATATATGAGAATATTCTGCAGATGTGTGGAGAGTATTTGAAGAAGAACTGAGTTTTGTATCCGTAAGCAAGCCGAAGAATCGAAGAATACCCTAACAGGTAGAGCGAGCTTTACCCATTATTTATATATAGATTTTGCAAGAAAAGAAATTAATACTTTATTCTCAGTGTTTTCTTTAAATCAAAACAATTGCATAACAATATATTGCAAGTTAATTAAAACAATATACCTGAAAAAGAAGAAACAAGACAGAAATGGTTAATTAATAAAATTGCATTTATTATTAATTGTATTATATATGATATATTATATGTAAGACAGAAAAGTTATTTAATAAATGGGATTTATTACTTATTGCGTTAGTTGACATGTAAGATAACTATTTATTTATATTATTAATTATTTATATAAAATTTTTGCTACATAATTAGAAATCTTCTGCAATTATATTTCGAAGATTATTCAATTATAATTCCAATTGAGTTTCATTGAATTAACAACTATTTTCATTCCCCATCAACTCCATGTTTCTGTGTTATTATTTAATAGAGGGAATATTTCTAAAATATATTTATTATTTATTTTATGTTTATTATTTGCTATCGCATTTCATTAATTAAATTGTAATGTGGTCTCTTGCCTAGCAACTGCAGAGAAGCATCGCGAATTCCCATTTAAATATATATTTTGTATCTTTCGGTGTCTATTCACATTTTCAATTCCCAATGCTTGTTTTCTCGCGCATTTCAACGCCTGAGTTGATTCAATTTTTGGCAAAAGAAAGAAAGCAGAGAAAAGAAAGGAAAAGAAGGGAAAGGAAAACTTTCCCCCGAAGCGAAGCGTTCAATCTTTGCGCTGTTCAAGTTAGTTGAACACTTTGCCAGCTTACAGCGAAAGTCATTGGAGGCGAAGGACAAGTAAATTGTTTATCCTTGGCGCACTCACACTTGCACTCACACTCATTCACATATGAGTGTACTCGTTGGGGAAAAGAGCTGAGATCATTGCCACTTTGCCACACTGTCAGCTCAGCTTCGCAATCAACTTAACCCTTTTCGTGGAAAGAACTTTGCGAGAAAATCCAACGAGAAATCCCCTTTTTAATTAGAATTATGCCCAAGTGGCCAAACACACGCACACACACACACACACACACACACACACACACGCAGATGAAACGCATACATATTTTTAAAGCTGTAACCCAAAGAAAGGGTTACCAGGTGAGACCAGGTGCTCTCTGCTTTCTGTCGCTGTCAATTACACAAATTGCTCTTCGGGGCTCCTCATCTCATTGCAATAGTCAAAAGTTAATCAAATCAATGTTTGCTGGTCTTATCTGAGATACATGTCTATTTGTTATTTGTCAATCACTAAGCTACTTCTACCTCATGTATGTCAATACGGGCCAGGTGCCAAGTCCCCCTCCTCCTGCCCTATCCTACCCTGTCCTGTTCAGGTCTCGCCTAGGCGCCTCCAAGTGCTTTGTTCTTACACTTGACTGGCCACATTGCCAACACATCCCCAGAGAGAGAGAGAGAGAGAGCCCACACTCTGTCAGTCTGTCATTCTCTCAAACTGTCCGTCTGTCTGTCTATCTGTCTGTGCTTGAGCTCAGCACATGCTTCATCTAGTTCACATAACACCAATTTCAATTTGAACATCAAATCGAACTGGGACAAAGACATTGGAATTGAAATTAAAGGCGGAAACGAAAACACGAATGGAAACGAGAATAGGAATGGGAATGGGAAGGGAATGGGAAGGGAATGGGAAGTGAAATGGATATGAAATGGAGGAGAATAAAAATGAAGATGCGTACTTAGAAATAAAAGTGGAAACAGGCAGAAACATAAAAAGCAACTTTGTAGTTTTGCTGCAAATTTACAAATGGGTTTTAGATTGAAGGGGAGAAGGGAAGAGCAAGAGATAGAGATAAAGACAAAGAAAACGATAAAGACAAAGAGAAAATGAGAAAGGAAGAAAACAAAGAGGATGTGTGGAATATGAGGGAGAGAAGATTTGGAGAGCGGTGGTAGAAAAAGAGAAGGAAGACAATAAGAGATTACAGTTAAAAGAAAGAAGGAGTATGAATGAGGAAAAGATAGATAAGAGGAAGAGTATATCGAAAGAGGGTGAGTAGAAGGAAAAAGAAAGAAAAACATAAAGAAGAAAGGAGGCAAGCAGAAGGAGGTAAGAAGAAGTTAGCTAAAGAAGACAAATTAAAGTGAATACTTAGAAGAATAAAGTGAGTAATAAGGAAGTAAGAAAATAGATACAGAAATCATTAAAAATAGAATGAAAAATATGGAAAAAAAACACAAGGAGAAATGGATATATTAAGAGCAGCATAGGAGATGGAGAGTTGAATAGAACAAAAAGAAAATAAAGACAAAAGGCAATGGTTGAAAAGGAGAAGAGAAAGTAAGCAGAGAAGAGAAGCAGAGAAGAAATATGAAGGAAAGAAATAGTTAAACTGAGAAAGAGATGAATAATAAGAGAACAAATTAAGAATAAGAGATCGAGGTGCGATAAAGAAGAGGAATATAATAATACAAACAGAAAATGAAAAGACAGAAAAGGAATGGGAAAGTGAGAACAAAACGTGACGAAGAAGAGGGACATTGAGAAGAAGACGAGAAGACAAAGAGAAGAGCGGAAGAAGTGAGTGACAAATGGTGAGAAGAAGTAAGATAGGAATGAAAGATAATCAAATAACAATAGATATTCGATAAGATAAACGATTGCTGAAGAGAGCTACAAATAAAGAAGCTAGAAGCGATAAGAACTAAATCAAATAATTTAAATAATTTAGCTAATTTACTTGAATTTCATTTCAAGTGGACGACAACACATAATACTCAAAAATTCACCCGTAGGCAGCAAGCAAATGCACCCACAAAGGTGGCAATCTGAACTTAAAAATTCAAAGCATACTTTTAGGGGGCTGCAGTAAAGAAGCCAAAGACTGTCAATTTGTAAAGACGCCACGTGGACAAGTGAAAGTGAAGTCATTAATTGTGCTGTTAGTCCTGTGGCGATTGGAAGTTTGACCGGAAGGGAGAGGGGAGACACGCAACCGGAACGATGCTCAAGGGGCAGCCAAGTTAAGTACTTACATCGAACTGAAGCTAGACTGAGACTTGCTGTTCCACTTAATTGTTTTGACGCTGCGCGTGTTTTGCATGCCGAAGCAGCTGAGGGAGGGGGGAGATAGGGTCAGGTGTGGAGTACAGTTGTTGGGGCAGGCTCTAAGCTCTAAGCTCTAATACGAATTTGACATTGCATGCACGTAGGAGAGCCCAGAGCGGAGACCTCCTTTTAATTAGCCGGTATCTAGGATACCCGCAGCTCATGCACTTAATTAACCTGGCCGAACTTCCGATCGGAGTCTCATTCGCATTCGCAGTCGCAGCCAGAGATGAGGCGACTCCTCCGGCTCTCTGCGCTTGGTGTGTATTATTCATGCATTGGCTGTGCGTGGCAACGATTCAATTTACCTTGACGAGCATGCCACAAGGCGTGGTACAAACGAACGCCAAAAAGTATGCATAACTAAATGCTCGTGGCATGCATGGAGCAAAGCTAAAGGGTGGAGAGGGGAAAGGGGAAAGAGGAAAGTGAATTGTAATTGTGTTGCAACTGCAGCAGCCCAGCACATGCAGCTGGACAAGGCAGCAGTGCAAAGTTGTCCAAGGGGGGTCAAAGGGGTCAAGGGGGTCAGGGGCCGCCTGTGCTTGACCTCGAGCTATGCTGCCTTTAATACGTGCCAACAGTCGTCGTTTACCAGCCTCCGTTCTCTACTCCTCCCGCTCTCCAGCTCTCACTGCTGCGGCCCTTGTTTTTCGGCTTTGAGGCATCTGGTGAGGCGGTTCCTTTATTGTTGGCAACATGCCGCCACTCCATGCCGCATGCCCCCATTTTGGCAGCAGCAAAAAACCGTTGCATGCAAAGCTGCGTGAAAAATTAGCGTCATTGCCGTTTGCTGTTCACGGGAACCGTCGACTGTCGAGGCGACAGCTGCGGCTCTTGTTTTTTACGGCTTATTTTTTCACTCAGCGCGTTTTGTAATACCCTGTAAATGTTTGGATTACATATGGGCTTGGCTCGAAGTTCTTTCAGCTCTAATTGCAGTTTAGTTAAGTATCTACAAAGTTGGGGAATATATATGTTTATATATTTGTATTATTGTTTCAGCTATTCAATTAGTCCGTTAATCATTCAGTCAATCTGTCAGTTAGTCAAGCATCTAATACAGTTAGTTGGAACTACCCCTCCTGATAGCTACTTAGAAATTCTGCTGTTCTTTGCTCTATAAAATTACCTTTTCCAGGGTATCTTAGTGTCGATTGCCATTCACACACATCGTTTTTGGCTGCGTCTTTGTTCTAGCTGCATTTTTTCAGGTGGCAGGCAAAAAGCTCACAGGTTTTTTGTGGATGTGAATGTTGTAGATGTTGTAGTAGTTGTAGTTGTAGTAGTTGTTGTTGTAGTTGTTATTGTTGTAGTTGTTGTTGGCTGAGCTGCACATTTCGTGGCTTCTGCGTGCGGACACATGTGTGTGGCTAACGGAATGAGCAGTTTCAGCATAATGGGAGGAACTAATAAAATGCATTAAATTGTGCATTGAGTTTTATTATTTGAAAGCTTTGGCAATCAAGGAGATTGTGCAGTTCCGGTTTAAATGGAATATGCCAGCAAACAACAAAATAAAAGAAATATATCAATTCATCTGTTGAGTTTTTATTGAGCATGAATCGATAGTATAACAAATTGAGAAGTTTGCTTTCCAAAATGAAATGCAACAAATTGTGAATTCTTTAAAACTTTTCTTATTTAAATCTGCTTGTTTCATTTTGTAAATTTCCTGTTTTCCTGATTTCATATCGCAAGTTTCCGCAGTTGATTGTGAGCCCAACCACATTACCCACAATTCCAGGCTGTTTCTCTGCCACATTCTGTAAATCGTTCACGTGCATGACCCCAAATAAGAAATAACAACAACAACGACAGCAACAGTAAAAAAAACACTAACAGTAACGGTAACAACAACAACAACAACAACATCTGCATTTACTTTAGTGTGTATTCCGTTTGTGCGTATGCTCGCATGCCTTAAGAATTCTGTCCCACACCCATTCCACGTTCCACTCTCACATCGACTCACACTCAATGTCCAACTCCCTCTCTCTCAGTCAGTCCACTTCCATGCCGTACCTTTTTGCATATACTTGTAAATTTCGAATATTTCAAGAGTAAAATCTGTTGTCTCTTTTGTCCGTTCGTGTGTGAGCATTACATATACATATATACATATTTACTCGCATGTGTGTATGTGTGCGTGTGTGTTGTTTTTGCATTTGTCATCGAAAAATGTTTTACTGCCTACCCAGCGGCCAATTTGTGAAGCGACACCCTCTCTCAACAGACGCTCTCCACTCTCAGCCTACGCCGACTCAGGCTGTCTCGCTCTGGCGTTGGTACAAGTTATTGTTTGATGAGAGCAGACAAAGAATAAAAACTGTAAATTTATTGTGAGCCACATGCGATTTCGAAACCGTAAACAATGTGAAGTATTTCTGTAGGCAGAGGCCCAAAGAGAGAGAGAGAGAGAGGGAGAGAGAGGGAGACTGAGGGACATGCCTTGGGCAAAACCAATTATAATAATGATCAAAAATGGAAATTGCAGACGAAAATTGAGTTTGTTTGCGAGCTACAAATACAATTCTCTTTTGAATTAATTAGTTGGAAATTTACAAATGAAATGTTAAACAAAATGTAACTTAATAAAAAAAAAAGACAAGAGAATTCAGTTTATGACATAATTATAATACGTATAAAGCAAAACTATTGTTTGAAAAGTTAATTAAAATTCGTTGTTAGTTTTTACTTATTTACACACTTTTTCATATATATATGTACGTTGTCGAATTGAATTTCTTTTCGAGTAAACAGAAAAGAGATAAAATGAAGAAATTCAATTCATTTCCCAAAAAATATTGCAGTATTCATTTGTAAACTACATTTCATAAACATTTTTGCAGTAAAATTTAAAGTCGATTTTATTAAATTGTTCATTAAATATGAAACGCATATTTCACTTCCAGCCGCAGTAAGCCAAGCAATTAAAAAGGCTCAGTAATTAAGAAAGTTTTTGCTACTTGTACAACTTTCAGCTACCAACAAGTCAACCACACACGCACACACACACACACACACACACTCAAAGAGATACTCTGCAAAGCGTAAGGAGGAATCTCTGATGTGTCTGCCAGGTCACAAATACACAAATACACAAATACACATGCAGTGCTCACACCACACCACATCGCTCGCATCTAGCGCATCTCAGTGAGGCATTAAATTCTAATGATACCTTGGATTGGGCTATGTCGCTCAGCTGTGAAATGATTTGGCATACGTGGCAAGCAAATCGAAAAGCAGCTGCTAATAAAATGTCAGCATGAAATCGAAGGCATCTCCCTACTGCTATGTAATCGTTTCACAGCTTTCCATTTCACTTAACATAAGTAATATTCCCTCTCGCTCACTCACACACACTCATGCACATTCCACATTACTCATACGCAGTGGATGCAGCTCTAATATGGATAGCTTCTCCAGCTCTACATTTTTTACAGAACGTTGTCATAATCGCAATGCGTTTTTCATCAGCTTCATCTATAAATGAGGTGCTATGATTTTCCAAAGCATTTCATGTTTAGAAGTTGAAATATGTTTAAAGAAATTCCTTAGAATTATCAGTAAAGTAGCAATAATCTATTATTTTAATCGAGTAATCGAATATGAGAATATACGATAATATTACAACATTTATAGCTAAATTAATTAAGATAATTAAACAGTAAAATGAATAAGTCTTAATTATTAAATAAATTGTGACTATTATATGATATCTTTGGCATATGAAGAGTTTGGCACTTTAATAAATAATAATAATAAATTATATTAAAGTAAGTTGAATATTGTAGTCGGTTACTTAGTTATAGATATTTAGCATATCTTTTACTCGTTAAATAAGAATTTAAAACTCTATATATTTCATTTGAAGAATATCTCTAAACTCATTTCAGTGTATTCCATCTTCTGCATTTATCTAACTTGTGTTATTTTTGCACCTGTAGCTGAAAGCAAAGCAAAGTTTGCTATCCTGCATCATATTTTAACATGACAGCAAAAGCAACAACAACAACAGCAACAACAACAACAACAGCAACAACAACCGCATTGCATATAGAATGGGCGTGGTCGCATCACGTTTCGTGTCTCTGATTCCAGCTTCACTTGATTCACATTTTGGATTTTCACAGCGCCGAATACTTGAAAATCGTTTGCTGTTCTGTCACAGACTTCGGGGCGATTTCAATATCGAACTGCAATGCTGACAGCTTCGTAGCAGAATTTAGTTAAAACTTTTTAAAGATTGCTAGAAAGTGCTTAAAGTAAACTCATCTGAGTTCAACAGAAGGTGTGGCATTACATTAGACGCGTCGCCAGACTGTGTAGTCAAGTGTACGAATTTTATACACAAAATGCGCATAATCGCAATGGTAAATTAAGCACAAAATTTGAATTTGAAATTTGTTTACTGCTCGCTTTTTCTATGTTACGACATCATATTACGTATACGCGCATGCAAAACGATTCAGGCAGAAGCGAAGTCACTGTGAAGAAAGTACAGAAACTTTGCTGCTGAATCAAATTAAGCACAAAATGTCGGAAAAGCTAAAACTGCATGACATTTTTAATTATCTAGAACAAGCGCACTTAGCACACACAACACACGCCTACGCACAGACACTAACAGATATATAGCCTAAGCTATGCTACTATGGGGAAAGCAACCATTTTATGTGGCATAAATGTAATGAGTTTTGAATAGACTTAAATGGAACTGTTAAGTTATGTACTTTATGCTGAAAATGTACATTAGTTGCCAAATGTATAGGCAATATTTTTTTTATTTCATTATGAATAAATGTATTAAAAGGAAAAGAATAATTCTACTTCTACTAAAGTTACTTCACATATTTTTGAATTTGTATACTTATATAATACATGCTTATATAACACACGAATAAAGCTGTAATGGAAATCGAATTCATAGTGTTAATATGTGCTTATGTTAACATAAGATAAACACATTCTAGCACAGCTGCTGTAAACCTTCAACGCTCGAAGAGAATGCTGTGAAAACATTGCAATCGATAGCTTAAATACAGAGCTCAAATGAATAATGTTTAAATTACAACAGCTAAAGGTTTATATTAATCTTATTTTAAACTTAAATTTTAAACTCATTTTTACACTGAAATTTCATTTGTAATTATTTTTATTTTAATTATCATAAGAGTTTGATTTTTTACTAGGGTCGACTGCTGTTAGTCGACGTTAAATAAATAAATAAATAAATAAATACCCAAAAGAACTCTTTCGATTCGTTAATTGCCAAAGTGTTAATTGGCCCCACAGTGCACAGTGCGTTCAGTACGCGTGCACTTGCAAATGAGTTGCTCAGCTGCACACTCGCAAAAAATCGTTGCATACTTTTGTGGGCTGCTGGGCATTTAAATGAAAATTTTGCTGCTAACTGCATATGTAAGTAGAAGAAAGTGGAGTGAAAAACCCGTACACACTCACACACACACACGTACAGTCAGGCTGAAAGGGAGTGAAAACGACATTCTAAGAATGCGAAAAACGCATTGTAAGCAGATAACATGCATTTTACTTGTTCCAAGCTGTCTAAAGTTTAATTAAATTTTTGGGTAATATTGCAGGCCATTCAATTTGCTTATGGTTGTGCTTTAATTATTAATTAAAGTCTTGGGCTGTGTGAAATTTTAAAAATGCATACGCCATTATTAATAATCGACCTTAATCAGGTATAATGCCCAGCTGCAAAACGAAACCAACTTCCCCAACGACTTCTCCATCAACTCTCCCAGCAGCGAAGCGTTAAAGGCCTATAAAATAAATGTTTTCTCTTTTTATGGCAACATTTTTTGCCATTTTTGTTGCTGCTGTGCGTGCCTGTTCGTGCGTTGTGTGTTCACTGTACACTGTACTTTTATTAAAACATTTCATGCTCAAATGTGCTGTGAAATGCAGAGCAATAACTGCTTGGGTAAATCAACCTTTAAGCACACGGCCAAACCGAAGGATTTATAAATGTTAATTATAAATACGAATATAGTGAGCATATGCAAGCTACAGAGGTGTGAATATACAATATATATACTATCAATAGAGGAATTTTGAATACTTTTTAGACATGCTTAAAGTCAATTGAAACAAAATGTGCAGTTTGAAATTAAGCCGAACTTTGAATAAGAAAGACAACTCACTGAAAATAACAAAAGCATAATTTACAAATAAATATATTATTATTTGAATATAAATATATATAAAGTAATGAACTATTAAATCTTTAACAGTGCTTTTGATTATGATTATCAAGTGAACAGCAAAAATATTGCATTCAATAGCTTCAGATACATTTTCGCTCCTTGAGGGAGGAATCTTTCAAGCGCAGCTTAAGTGCTCTCTTTTTGTGTATTGATTGCCAATCCATCAGTCAGTCAGGCATTCAATCATTGCAAAGAGTTTCACTTATGGGAATTTATTGATTTATTTATGATTGAGCTTCAGCTTTTTATTAAAATACAAATGCTTGTTGAGCAATTTGCGAGTAATAAGCTGACTCAATGGAGTCTCTTAGTCAACGATTTAATGCTTAAACATCAGCTGGAATATATTGGCAATTAATTAATCAAGAATTGTCAGCTCGTTTAATATTCCTCCAGGTAAAAAGTGAAATATAAAGAAGGCAGCTATAAATTGAGACAGAAAGAGCAGCTGCCAGCTAAATGGAGCAGATTATATATTTTAATAATATTTAATCGAGATTTCACTCCTTTATTTGCACAACACTTGGATGTAGAATTTGGCATGGTTCTATTTATTTTGTTAAACGAGTTTAAGCATTAGGCAAAGTCGAAATGCTAAAAACTTTTCAGCGAAGCGAATATTTGTGCAGCACTTTAAGGTGTGCCAGCGAGAATGTTGCGAATGTTGCGATTGTTGAGTGCAGGAAAACTTTTGCTTGCAACTCACAAAATTAGGCAACATTTTACATATCTCCAATTTTTAAGTTGCCAACAAAAGAAACGAGCAAACTTGTCCCGTTTGCCAGTTTGTTAGGCGGCAACGTCAAAAGGCTACTTTCAAACTGAGTTATCGGCGATATCCGGATAGAAGAAAGCCAGTGAACTCCTAAAGAGTTTGCTCAACTGGCAGATATGCTGTAGGCAGCAAGAAATAAACAATTTAATAGAATAAGCATTACAAATTATTCCAATTATGAATAAGCAAAGATAAGTAGACTATTTTCTTATACTTCTCTCTGATGAGCAGCTGAGTTTACCTCCCTTTTCCCAACGTGATTACTCTCAGTTCTCAATTCCTTTCTCTTCTTTTAAATCTATCTAAGCTATTTATGTTCTTATTTATAGTAAACAAATTGGTTATAATTATAGAATTATAGCTAAATATAAATCTAAGCATCTCCTTTGTTAAACTTGTTCGCATTTCTGTCTGCATTCAACTGTGATTCAGACTTCTGTCAATAAATTTGCTCCACCTTGACAAAGAATGGTATTTTTATCTCCATTGTATTGATTGTGCTTGCTCAGCTTAGACTATTTGCCAATAAATAAAGAAACACCAGGCGTATAACGAAAGCACAAAGAAGAACTCGCTTGCCTGCAACGAGCGCTAGATGGCGCTAGTAGCAAGGCAAAGCAAAGTCTGCGGAAAGCTAAGCTTGACTATATTGAATGTAGACAAACATAATATCGACAGATAATAATCAAATAATTGGCGATACTCCCTTAAATATTTCCCAAAAACCCTACAGGGTATCGAAAAGAACGACATGACAGCAACAGAAACAGTAACACAATGCAAATGTTGTCGTTGATAACTTTATCAACATAAAATTTTGCATACATCAAGGCACACAAGCCGGAGGAGTTTTCCCAGCATTCCGCATGCCCCTCTCCGACTTCCCCTCGCCGATGAACGCTACGCAAATAATAAAGCACACATATTTGGTGGAGTGGCAAAGGGAAAGGGGAATAGCTGCGTTGTTGGACTGCGAGTATCAACGCATCTTTGCCTTGGCCAAGGAGCTGTCACTTATGTATATGTGCTCCTCTCATATCCGCTTCAGTCGATTTCAACAATGTGCTGCTCGATCCCTGGCTCTCTGTTTAGTTGCTGGCCGTGTTAATGTTTGTTGACATGGAAAAGCCTAAAGTTATTGTTTGCAACACCATTGTCTGACCTCGACCTGACCCTGGTTGTGGTTCTAACGCCCCCAAAGGCTACATAATTTGCCTCTTTGCTGGCCTGGCCTAATAAGAGGCTCAAGTGTTGGCCTGGAATTAATGCGCTGATTCCTGCCCGCTCTGCTACCCTTCCCCTATCCACTGCCACCACGCACTCCCTTCTCCAACTGTCACTGGGCTGTTGTTTGTTTATGTATTTATCATTGCCCCAAAAGTTACAATCACCGGACATGGAGAGGAGAGGCGAGGAGCCAGTACTGCGTGCGTGTGCAGTGCCTGTGTATCCTTGAGATTTCACATTTCGCAACTCAAAGCACATTCTAGTTACTGACTAAGTACGCTTGCTTATTTGTGATTTACGAGTTGCTAATGACTTTAAAGATGTCATCTCTATATATATATAAATAGTTAATCTAATTAAATTTTATTAAATAGACTTCCTTTATGACTTAAACGTGCACTTATCTTTGAAGTGAAGTTCTCTACGCAAAGATGGAAAATGTTTGGAAAACTGTTGTATAAATTTTAATAATCTTCATTCCAGCTTCAAGTGCCATTTCAAGGATCAATAGGCGAAGGTATAAACAATGTTTTATCTTCCTCAAACGTATTTATACAGATCTAACCTAATTCAATTCAAATCAGACAACCTTATAGCAGCAAACTGAAGTTGTCTCGGCTTAAACTGTTCAGTTGTTTATCGATCTGCAGATTTTCCCACCCAACAGCTAACGATTACTTAAATCCTTTAAGCAACAATGGGAATATATATTAAAAGCAACAAAATGCAATAACAATATATAGTTTTGAGTGCATACTCAATGTGTCCGCTGCCTGAAGCGTTAACTCTTTGCAGTGTAGAGCACAATCTCTGTTCACACTCCATTGGCCAAAAGCAGGCAACATGATTGTGTATTCACTAAACTGTAACGTGATGCATTTGATAGGCCGAAACATCGTTGAGTAGTAGCCACTTCTAGGGGCACTTCAATGAGGCTTGTGATTGATAAGAGGCCATAATAAATTTGTTATTAGTGAGTGTCTGGCTAAAAGCAGCCCAAATGGCACAAACCAAATGACCAAATGATGCGTAAACAAATGCCTAATGCGCCTCGGGGACTATTCTGGGAATAGAACGGACTAATATCGTAATATATTAAACAAATAGATTCTTTTCCTCGTATTTGTCTATAAATGGACACCGACAGCGAAGCACAGGGAACTGCGGTGAAGTGTTTCATTCATTCTGATTTGATTAGATATGACAGTGAACAATGAACAATGAACAGCGAACAGTGAACAGTGAACAGTGAACAATTTGGTTGTGGCTCGCCTCAAGTTATGCAGGAAAATGAATGAAAATGGGAAATGGACAAGTAAAAATTGCCAGCAAATAGTTCTCGCCTGATTAGCCTTCCACGTGCTGTTTAGGTTCTGGTGTTCTGGTTTGCTTCGTTGGCTCTGTTCCAGCTCTCGGCCATTGCCAATTGTCACCCCCCAATTGTCGTTGTCCCCCCCATGGTGTCCGGGCATTACTTGGGCAACTCACAGCTTGAACCGCAGCATGGCAGTCGATTTCTAATGGAGCCAATGCCAAATTTGCGGCAACATTGAATTTGCTATGCTAATTTCAATTAAAAATTTCCATAAAAATTTCTACAATCTGCTCTTAGGCATCTTCCCTGTCATCTGTCAGCTGATTGACGGACCCGAGTTACAAACTTTGCCTTTGGTCTTTGTCTTTGTCTTGTTCTTGTTGCTGTTCTTAGTATTGGCTTTGGCTTTGGCTTTGGCAGTTGAAGCGTTAATATAAACATCAAATAGGTTGACTTCAGGTGAATACATTTTAATATCGCTTTTTGATTTACAACAATCAAGTTGTGGTAGAAGCTAAAGCTGTTGAATGTGTAAATGCATAAGAAATTAATTTAAAATTGTCTAAACTGAGTTTAATTTATTTCTAGCAAGACAAGCAGTCATAATAATAAATTATTTAATATAATTATAGTCACTGAAGTAAGACGCTCTTGACGTGCAGTAATCTTAGAGTAAACTTATTAAATTAACAATTTATAACTAACTAATTGTCACAAGAAAGTTGTTAGATATTGCAATAAGCGTTTAAATCTGTGTAAAGCATAATTAAACATACTTAGAAAAGTTAACAAATCTCAGCTAATTTCAACTAATCTCTATTTTCTCTCTCACTTTGCAAGATAAGTGATAAAAAATACTTGTTGCAAATGTTTCTCTTGGTTGCTTTTAGTTTATATATAATACAGAGTTTCTTAAAAACAAACAGCTTGTTTTTTAAGATATCTTCAATAAATTCTGCAGCTTTCATTTCCAATCTTTCATTTTAATTAGTTTATATTTAGCTGTATAATCAGCTTTCAATTCAGAGATATGTTTGTTGAGTGTAATGAATTCTAGTTTTTTAACTATAATTCATTCAAGAAATGTATAACTTTTTCTGTATCTCTTAAAGAACTAGACACCTTCTTTATATGCCTGCCATCTTTTCATATGAATTCTATATTTGATTAATTGCAAATTGTGCCACAAGTTTAGCATTGTCTCATATGCAGCTCGCACAGCAAATAATAAATATTTATTCAATGTGGTTGTTGATGTTTGCGCGGTAAATAAATACAATGAAATACAATGGATATTGTAGTATATCAACGTATGAATAGAGGGAGATTTCAGACGTTAAAATCTACCATGACTACTCCCTCTCCTCCTCTCCCTCTCTCTCTCTCTCTCTCTCCCCTGTGCTGTTCCCCTTCGCTGTTCAGCTGCCTATTATTGTGGCTCTGTTGATTATTTAAGAATTGGCCAGGCATTCAATTTGCTCTTGATTTGTGTGCGTCGCTTGTCAGTTGCCAGTTGCCAGTTGCCCCAGCAATGGCAATCGACTTACACACTCACACAACAGCACCTCGGCCATTCAATGCGAATGCGTACTGTACCCTCGACCTTTAACGCGCATATAGAAATCTATTTCTATTTCTATTTCTATTTCATTGAAATCGATTTGGTAATTGGCCAATTTGTCTAAGTTTACGCCTGGCAGATAATCAGAGCGGCCTTTTAACTCATTTCTGTTGGCCCCGCAATGCATTGCAATTCAACTTGGCTAATTAAAGCAAAGCTCGTTAGATTTGTGAAATTATTATTACAAATTATGCGCATTGTTATTGGGCAATTCAAAGGCTCCAGGGAATTCAGAGCATTTATCCAAAATTAAAGTCACATAAATTACATAAAGAACAAAATACTTTTTACACCGTCGCACGCACCCAACGGGAACAAAAGCAAAATAATAATAATAAAAATATAAATATAAATAAAAAAGCAAAATAAATGGCCAACGTAACATGGCCAAAAGCGTTGCGCTCAAAAAACAAATTGTAAACAAAGTGTGGGCCGGGTTAACGGAAGCGCACTTTAAAGACCAGAAATATGAAAATGTTGCCTCTTTATTACACTAAAAGTATCTGAACGTGGCTAAATATTCCATGCATGTGGATTTTACGAAAATTCGTTTAAACAATTATCTTGGCGTTTTGCTTGTGGAGCTTTTACACAGAGCTTTAATCGGATCGGATTTATGTTAAGCTTTCACTTTAACAGTTTTCAATTATTTTCTTATCACGCAGTGTCTTTTTAAGCTTGACACAGATCTTTGCAGATCCGATAGGGATTATAACACATAGATTGGCTGTTATACGTAGCACGCTACGTTTATCTCCTAGATGGGGTTTACTTTTTGCTAACTAATTTCAAGTGATATTAAATATATAAGACAGCAATTTTCTAACCTGGTTTCCCACTTGAAATGTGACAATTGACCTAAGAAAGTAGTTATAATTATACTCAGATCTCACACGATGCATAGAAATAGCTTTCATATCTGAGAGAGACATAAGTCTAATTTTAATAATATAATAATAATAATATATACATATTCTAATAATTTAATAATAATAATATATATGTAATCTTAAACACTTAAAAATAAGTTTCATTCTCATAATATAATAATAATAATAATAAATATATATTCTGATAATATAATAATATTAATATATATATATATTCTTAAACACTTACAAATAAGTCTTTTTCTGTACTCTATCAATCTGGTATTCAAAATACTTAGTTTTCTTTTATTTATCTTTGATTTATGCCAAGAGAATAAATCGAACTTCTTTGTTAATTTCTACTACAACATTTGAGTAGGTTGTTCTTTTCTAAGCTTAAGTGATTTGATAGAAACACATTTGAATTTATTTTCCCCTGTTTAAATATAGTACAAAGAGCTCTAATTGTTACTCTTCTCAGCTTTAGCTTTCTCTGCATATTTCCACTATTTAAATGTTATCAAAAGAATATTAATTTAGTCTCAATAGACCACACAATAAACGAGTTATAGGCAATTTGATTTCTGTTTTAAGTTCAGTCAGCTTCTCTCCTATTGCCAAGTCATTCCTCGTGGCATAGGAGATGGACCTTTGGCAATGCCCTTAATTCGCATAAAATATTTAAACAAGTCGCTGTGGCAGCTGCCCATTTTGCGCACTTTACATTCGGGAGCCTCGTTTGATTTATGCGCCTTAATGTAGGCTGCTTAATTTATTTTCGCTTTCGACGCGTTAATTTGCCGCACTGACGTTTTAATGTGCAGGCGACAAAAGGGAGGAAAACAAAGGGAAAACAAAGGAAAAACAAAGGGAAAACAAAGGCAAAACAGAGAGAGACAAATATAATTATTGTTTACATTGCAAAGTGAAGACTACAGAACTCCGACTGTGACTCTCGCTTGCCGATCAATTTATTGATTTTATCTCATGTTCTTAATTTTGTGCTGCAGGGTATCAGCAAGCCAAGCATGCTGCGCTTAAACATATCGACTTTTTTCATTAGTTTTACTTTCTTTCACTTATTACATTTCTCGACACGGTCGAAACTTTTTGGCCCGCGCAACTGGCGCCTATTTTGTGTGCTTTTTCTAGTTTTCCTGATATTTGTTGTAGCTCAAGTTAGTCGCACAACTGCATACCCTGTACCCGCTGACAATTATAGCAATTGTTTAAGTTTTTTCAGAAATTCAGAATCAGCAGCTGTCTATAAGCGCATCTATCTTCTAGAACATATATTTATGCTTCTGCATACCCTGTAGCAGCAGCATTATAGACCTGCAACAATTTCAAAGCTTTGGCAATAAAAACTTGAGTTACACACAACTCTTTACTGACACCACTCTCTTTGACATTAATTTAAACGACTTACAGGGTATGTCTGAGTCAAGCTCGCACAACTGCTGCATTTTGGCTTGTTTTAATATATATTTAAAAAAAACTTTTGTGTGCAATAGAAAGTTTTACAATTTTTTGTGGAACAAGTTTTCGTTTTAAACTTTCCCATTGTTAGTTTTGAAATGGGCGTGGCCTCGGTTTGCCTTTGTGAGGTGAATGTCAATAAATAGAGTTGAAAAGAAGTAGAATTACTTAATATTGAACAGGCTGGCTGATAATGTAGTTACAGTTCTCAATTGTATTAGAAGTGAGAGCTAATTAGCCATAATAAGCTTAAGCACAACTTCTTCCTGCATTAATATTTGAAGTCGCGTCGCAAAGTCTGCCATGATATGCAAATGAATCCTATTGCCTCAGTAAAGCAGTTACATAATGATGCTAAATACTACTCCCTCCCCGCATTTGTCGCGAAAACTCTGCCGAAAAGTTAGGGAACTTTGGAAACTGTTTGCTGACAAAATCCAAGGCGGAAGATGAAAGAACTGCGCGCTCATTGCATTGACATGTCAAGGATCAGAGGGAGGAGAGCGTACAAGTGCAGTAGAGAGTAGCGAGTAGCGAGTGGAAAGAGCAGCGAGTAGCGAGTGGAAAGAGCAGCGAGTAGCGAGTGGAAAGAGTAGCGAGTAGCGAGTGGAAAGAGTAGCGAGTAGCGAGTGGAAAGAGTAGCGAGTAGGAAAGAGTAGCGAGTGGAAAGAGTAGCGAGTAGCGAGTGGAAAGAGTAACGAGTAGCGAGTGGAAAGAGTAACGAGTAGCGAGTGGAAAGAGTAGCGAGTAGCGAGTGGAAAGAGTAGCGAGTCCCGAGTGGAAAGAGTAGCGAGTAGCGAGTGGAAAGAGTAGCGAGTAGAGAGTGTTGTGTATAGTCTAGTGAAAGGTGAAAAGTGAAAAGTAGCGAGTGCGTGAAGTGTAATATACAGTGAGGCAAATAGAGTGTTTGAGTTAATAATATAGATAGAAGAGCAGCGAGTTGATAGCGGAGTGTATAGAATAGAGAGTGAAGTGTAAAAATTAGAGAGTGCAGAGTGGACTAAAATATAAGGAATGCCAGTCTATTAAATTAGGTATTTTATTAGAATTCTATGTATATATGTATATATAGAAGTAAATATATGAAAATATATCGCAGCTTATTGCATATCTGCATATTTTACATACTTTTAAGACTATTCATTAATTTAATACATTTATAAAGTATACAGGAAATTATGCAAGTACTTAAAAGGTGTTTAAAAGTTTCAGTTGCTTAAAGATTCATAAGGATAGGCCAAGAAATTAAATAGCTATTCTGAATCGCCTTGAATCGCATTGCTGGGGCAACATGTGCGAGAGCGTGACATATATATGTGTGTGTATTCATAAAAGTATTCACATGTACACACTTACATTCATATAGCATAAAGCATGCAACTAGCTTTTGCACTCACTAACTGAGCGCTATGTCACTTAATTTTAGAATTTACCAACACTGTCCAATATCGCTCTCACTGACAATTATGCTGCAAGTCTTAAGGTGTGAAATATATTTGTGAAAAATATGCTTTAATTTTGCTATTTATAATATTTAAAAGAATTTGAAATGTTATGATTTTATTACCAGTAAATACGCAGTCATTCGCTGTCTCGCTCGCACACATGTGTTGGCCGCAGAGAGCAAAGTGCAAGCGCTACAATGCAAACATTTCCTTAATTTCTTTTCAGAGTATCTTTCTTATATTCCGATCGATCTTTATAACACTTTCAGCACCTCTTAAGAGAGACATAATACTACTGATACTGATCAAGAGCATATTTCGCCTGTTACATACATTTGCACAGAGTTATTGTGCTCTTTCCTGGCCAGGGAATCTATCTTAACACGGCCTACTTCAACACAAGCACACAAGAGGCTTTGATTGATTTGAAGTAAACTTGTTGTATGTCATGGCTTAGTTTTACTCATTCGAAAATTTTTACATAAATAAGCATACGTATTATTCGACCAGATTCCAAATTTTAACAAAAATACAAAAATCCTATTTTTACAATATATTTGATAAAAATTAGAAAAAAAGTTTTTAATCGAACAAAAATGTGTTCTCCTTGCGGACCGTGCAATCCCTGTGATCCTTGCTGTGGACCTTTTGAGTGCTCGCCAAAGTGCTACAATGCCGCTCAGTTGGAAGCTCTGCCGCAATGTGCGCCTCGCATCCCTCCACCCTTCCCCAAATGCATTACGGTCCAGCAGCCCCCTCGTCTTATATGCAAGAAGAGAGTCGTCTTCACGGAGAAAATTGTGCCGGAACCGATGGTCGTCAATCGATGCAGACAGATCACAGTGCCAAAGGTCGTGGATGCCACGCGGGTGATCAAAGTGCCGAAGCTCGTTTGGGTCTCGCAGATGGTGCGCGAGCCACGCGTCATATACTATCCGTCCATGATTCCGGATCCGTATGTCGTCTGCTATCCGAAGCGCGTGTGCGAGCCCAGAGAAGTCTGCCAGTCCATATTGTGCCAGCCGAAGCCACAGACCATCGACATACCGCCCCCGAGGGAATATTGTTGCTATCCAAATGGACCTGTCAACTATAAGCCGAGTGCGGCTTGTCCTCCATGTCCAATTGGACCATGTGCCCCGGGCGGCGCGTGTTGTCCACTGCCATGTTTCTCCACCAATCAATATCCCGTATGTGAGACTCGTTGTGGTCCCTGTGGACCTTGTGGACCTTGTGGACCACGAGGACCAGGACCATGCGGACCAGGACCATGCGGGCCAGGACCATGTGGACCATTCGGACCTGGACGCTGTGGACCATGTGGACCATGTGGAGGACCCTGCGCTGTACCAAATTGTGGACCATGTGGCTTAACAATGCCCTCGGGACCCTTTGTACCCGCTCCCTGTGGACCATGCGGCACGGGCTGTGGACCACTTGGAAACTCTCCTTGTGGTCCGTGCGGACCATGCGGACCCTGCTCTCCCCCCTGTCCGTACGAATCGCCCGAGTGTGGACCGTGTTATCCATGCGCTCCAACTCCGTGGAACACACATTGTGGACCAGTTGGGCCGTGTGGACCCCAAGCTCCCTGTGGTCCATGTGGTCCTTGTTAACCATAAAATACCTAATTATCGCTTTAGTCAAACATTATATTTACTGATGTATAAATTATCTTCGTTTGATCGATGCTGTGTGAAAATTGTTTATGAATAAACTGCGCGCTTATAATTTGATCGTGATTACATTTTGGAGGGGAAATAGGGTTAGGGGAGGTGCAGAGTTAACTGCAAGTAGTAAAGGGTAGCGAGTGGAGAGTTCAGAGAAGAGAATGAAGAACAGCAGTTGAGTAGCGAGCGATAACTAGAAGCATGACTAACAACAAGAACGAGTAAGGAATAAGTGTAGCGATTTAGTCGTAACAAGTAACGAGTAGACTGTAAGCTGAGCGAGTGGAGAAAGTAGAGAAGAGAATGAGGAACTCAACTGCTGTAGCGAGTGACGAATAACTAGAAGCATGACTTACAACAAGAAAAGAGTAAGGAGTAACCATGAAAGAGTTAGGAATAAGTGTAGCGATTAAGGCGCAACAAGTAACGAGTAGACTATTAGCTTGGCAAGTAGTGAATATAGAGAAGAGAGTAAGAAATATCAGTTGAGTAGCAAGAAACGAATAACTAGTAGCGTCACATATAAAGAGTAGAGTAAGTATAGTAACGAGGGTAGAGTGAAGAGTATTGTATTGTATTGTGTAGAAAGTAACACATATACAGTAAAAAGAAAGGAATGAAGAGCAGCGTGTAACTCAGAGAATGTATTAAGGAGTAAGGAGTAGTGAGGAAAGCTCAGCGAGTGGACAGTTCAGAGAGGAGGAAGGAGGGCAGTTGAGTAGCGAGTAACAGATTATTAGTAACGTAGCTCATAACAAGTTGAGAAACGAGGATTAAGTGGAAAGTATTCAGTAATAATCGCTGAGTATAGCAAGTTAGTTGTGACAAGTAACGAGTGAAGAGTAACGAGCAACAAGTATCTCCCAATGTGTAGAAAGCCATGTAAACACAGTAAAAGGAAACGAGTGAAAGGAAGCGAGTGAGGAGCAGCGAGTCACAAAGAGATTAACGATTAACGAGTAGTGAGTAATCTTCAGCGAGTAATAGTGAATAGAGAAAAACGAGTTGCAACTAAGAACTCAAGGTGGAATGCAGCGAAACGTAAATAACGAGATAAAAGCAAAGATCAGCGACTAAAATGTAACGATAACACTTTGATAGAGTTTGGAGTATATTTAGTAGAGAGACTTAGCGAGTAAGATCGTCAGCTTTTAGCCAAAAGTGCTTCTCATTTTGTGATGCCTTCTGCAGGCTTCGCTTGGCTTGGCTTGGCTTTTTGCCTGGCACTTGGCATACAAATTGCTGCAGCATACTTAATGGGGCCCACACAATTATGTGCTAATACAAAGAGCAATGGCGAAGGGAGAAGAGAGAGCAATGCAAGGGGGGGAAATTAAGACGCCTTTGTCTTGTTTCTTGTTCTTTTTCTTTTTTTTTCAATTTTTATCATTCGAGTGGTTCGGATATCTCATAACATGCCAAACACGTAACGCCCACCACATGTTCGCCCCGCTTCCGTCATCTTCGCTTGTGCGTAATGCGATAAAAGTGCCTAAAAGTATTCCAAGCTTTTTGACATGTGCGACATTATCATCGTCAAGGAAGGAAGGCGGCAACGACTGCTCTGATTAATTGAAGTGGAAAATGTGCTTGGTTTGCCTATGTCTTTGCCTCTGCCTTTGCCTTTGGCTTTGGTTTTCGCTTTGGCTTTCGCCTTTCGCCTTACGCTTTCCCCTCCTCCGCCGAATGAATCCTGATTGATGGCACTTGCTTTTAATTAGAATATATTGTGGCATACTTTCAGGCTGAGCTGTTAAATTGAACTGCTAAAAAGCATTGCAGAATAACGCTCTCGGCAATATTGTGAGTAACTCCATTGAGCGTAAGCTTCGGCTTGAACAATTTTACTAAAATGCCGTTAGTATTTGATTTGTTCATCAGAGTTAAGGAATAATTTAAAAGCTTTTGCTTGGCCAACATTTGAATGGAGCTTAGGATTCATACAATTTGCATTAACAATATATGTCGGTCCAGCCATTGTTGGCCTCTCTTCTCCACTTCTCCACTTCTTCTGCTTGTCTTCTTTTCTTCTGCTCTCCTCCTCTCCACCTATTCTCCTCTCCTGCTCTCCTTCTCAGTGCTTTCTCTTTCTCTATTGCAAATGTAATGCCTGTCAAACGGCTGTCGGCATGCAATAGTTTCTTATTTTCCTCTTTTCTTCTTTTCTTTTTTTCCGCTCACCTGCCACATGTCAGACTCACTGCCTCAACGTTGTCCTTTTCTCTCTTGCCGCTTGCTGCTTGCTGCTTGCTGCATGCCACATTCATGCCCATTATAGACTCATTGTGCGAGAGCTACGTAGACGCAGACGTAGCAGTGTCAGTTCTCTTTCACAGTCTGCTGTCTTCTCTCGCCTGCTATACAATCACATTAAGACTCGCATACACTAACAGTCACCCATTGAGTTGACTGTACCCGAAAGGCGGTGAGCAAGAGGAAGAGGAAGAGGGGTGCACTTCCGCAGTCAAACTGTGGCACTAACCGTAATTGTTGACTATGTCTGCAAGTCATTCTCTTTTCTCGCTGTCATTTGTACAATTGACAATTGTGATTGCATACGTTATAATGCAGTTGCCTCTGAATGGAGCGAATGGAGCACAAGCAGGACAGAGAGGAAACTGGGACAAGGAGGAAGACACGTGGTTCGCTCGGGCTTTGTTTGACTGCATCTAACTGCGAGAATCGTTGGCTACGATTGGGGAGAGCTTTCTGCATTGGGAATTGAGTCATATGTAGAAGTAGTTTGACATCTGCTGATTACTGATTACTGATTGACGAGCTGATGTCACATCCCACACTGAGCTGCATTTCTGGCTTACAGATAATGGCAACTCACAATCGTCTCGTTCTGGCCCAGAACTGAGTCATGTTGTCACAAGACGAGTATAAACTTTATTGTGTTTATTTTAAAAATAGCTGACGTAACTCGTCATTGGAATTATTTTTATAAACTGTAACACTTTGTAGAGTGTTTAATGTGGATGTGTACATCTGTTATAAAGATATCTAACTGAAACATTCTATAGGAACAATATAGTTTACTTCTTTAGGAACAATATAGTATATGATATATCCTGTCAAAATTTATTTTCTATATTATCTAAATAAAATGATTAGCATTACAAGACTATGTCAAGACCATCTCTGTCATGAATTTAGATAGAATTGTAACCAGTAACAGTTTCCATAATAAAAGATGAAAGCGAGTGCACTTGACTATGATAGACCCTGTACACGCCGGCAGACAGACACACGGATACTTCTCTTTCGGCTCGGTTGTTTATGCTGAACAAGATTATATATACTTTATAGGTCCAGTGATCTAATCCGTCTGCCTGTTAAGCACATTTCGCTTCTGAAAAACGTAATAGACGCCTTACAATTTTGAAGTACAGGGTCTGTGTATATAAAATTTCAACTTTAACCGTTAGAAGCGCGATAAGATCAGCATCATATAAAATAAGTTTTTTAGGCAATTGATGTAGAACAAATGAGAAGCAAACAATTAAGTAAAGTTCTACTTATAATACTTATTATTATTGTTATTATTATTATTATTATTATTATTATTATTATTATTATTATTATTATTATTATTATTATTATTATTATTATTATTATTATTATTATTATTATTATTATTATTATTATTATTATTATTATTATTATTATTATTATTATTATTATTATTATTATTATTATTATTATTATTATTATTATTATTATTATTATTATTATTATTATTATTATTATTATTATTATTATTATTATTATTATTATTATTATTATTATTATTATTATTATTATTATTATTATTATTATAATTATTATTATTATTATTATTATTATTATTATTATTATTATTATTATTATTATTATTATTATATTGTATATTAATTATTATTAAATGCTTTCATTATAAATCTTTGAGAATCTCTGCTTAGAAGAAAATAGTTTAAGTATTTCATTTAAAGCAATTTTTAACTGAAAACAGAACACAAGCTGAGGCAATATTGCCCACTCGCAGAATTCCACAACGAATAATTTTAGAAGCAGCTTCACTGACCACGAATTCATACGAGAATTGTGCTATATAGGTTGTGAGGTTTTCCTTTTCGCTTTTCGCTTTTCTGTTCTATTCATAACTTGGCCGTAAGAGTCGACAAAAAGGAACAAGCTGAAGCCACGTCGCAATGGCATCGAGTTTCAATGCCAGGCTATTTCACTTTTGGCCATTGTCCGCAACGGGTTATCTTTTATTCGTTCTACATTCATCGAGTGTTTGGCAATGTGTCGAGCATTTTTGGGTGCGTGCCGCGTCCCAAATGGATAGCAAGAATGACTACAAAGCCAAAAAATCGAGGCAATGTCCAAACTGTGGCATACAAATGCTGCACGTGCAGCTCGTCGATGTGTGGCCAGCTGACGAGATTCATTCATTCGTTGCGGAATGATGGCCAAAAGCCAAGCTACAATTTGCTGCTTTCGGGCCAAAGTTTAGCTCAAATGGCCAACCGTTAACACCGAGACACCTGCCACATCTGCAGCGCCCTCTGCCCCACCTGACGACTCGGCAAACACTTTACCCAGTTGAATCACAGCTTTTCAGCTCTGCCAACAGTTCTTGAAAACTTCAAAAAGTGCTAACTAGCCGTATTCAAACAATCGGCTGCTATCAGATCCACGGATTTGAACTGTGCAAACCCCTCAAATGAGTGCACAAACATTGGCAAGATGTGGCGTAAGTCAAGCAAGCATTTCAGGTTATCCAGGCTGGTAATCAAGGGTTGATTTCTATATACCCTGTACCAGCGGCATATTACATTTGTGCAGTGTGATGTAACGGGCGAAAGGAGAAGTGGCAAACCACTTAAAGTAATTATATTCTTGTTATACCCTGTACTAGACACATAATAATTCTGTGCAAAGGTATGTAAGAGCTGAAAGTAGGAGTGACAGGCCAAATAAAGTAATTTTATTCTCGTTATACCCTTTAATATACATAAATTGATTGTATGCAAACGTATGTAACAGGTGAAAAGAGATGTAGCAAACCACATAAAGCAAATAAGTTCTTATTATACCCTGCAATAGACACATATGAAATTTGTGCAAGGGCATGTAATGCGCGGCAGGAGAAGCTGCATACCACATAAATTAAATAAATTCTTGTTATACCCTGCAATAGACATATATTATTTTTATGCAAAAGTATGTAGCTCGCGGAAGGAAATTCTGCGAATCAAATTAAGTATCTATATTGTGTATGAAATAATAAATTGAAGAGTCTATAAAAGGTAGAGATACAATAATTGGCAGGTAATCTACCTTATATTCTAAGCAGATTAAGATTATTTTGTCATTTTGTCTCCTTTTGAATATAATAAATTACAAGAGCGAATTAAAGTATGCTTTGAATATCCATGAATAAAATAGTTCCGAGTTTCCATTTACTAATGCTAAACTTTACTCTTGTAGAGATGAGTACTTAAAATTATTACACGATTGGATAATAATCTTGTATATTGGGCCAAAGGAGAAGGAAATCAACACTGACCAACTATATACATAATACAATCCACAAGCCTTGTTACCTTATAGAATAAGTACAGGGTCTCTCACAGTCGTGTTAACTCGCCTTTATTTTTAATTGAAAATCTATCCATCATAATACATAAAGTTTAATATATATTGAATAAGATTGAACAACATTTTAAAGAACTTTTGCTATTTAGAAAGTTGATCCACAATTTTAAATATTTAGAGTAAGGAAATAAATTAGATTTATTAGTTAGAAAATAGAGTCTTCTAGACTGATTAATTCCTAAATGTATATACCCAAAGAACCTTTTAAAAATGTACTCTAGAAAGCAGCAAACAAAGGGATGTGCATCTTCCGAAGAGTAGAATCCAAACAGAATTGTACTTTAATGAATAAAATTAAAGAAGATTTATATAATTCATATACTTAGTTATTCTCTTTCCTATCTCTTAGTTTATTAATAAAATGTTTCAGATTTTGGACTCAACAATGCTGCAAACGATTTCTCTATGCATGAGGCGTATTGCCAGGACAACTACATTGTGTCTAGCTTTGCACCTATTTTTTTTTCTGTTCTCGTTGTTTGCGGCGAACAATTGTGAAAAATTCTTGACACATTTTAGGTTATTCTTGTTGTTGTTGTGGTCGTGTTGAAGTCAACGGTTATGGGCAAATAAAATGTGGCATGCCCCTCGCTCCTGTTGTTGGCATCGTGTTCCTAACAAGTGTGCAACTCTGTTGTACAAATGCGATTACTTATACGCAGCGTGTGCCAGCCAAGGCTGTGTCATTTTGTATAGAGCAAAAACTAAATTACAAAAGGGAAGGGAAGCGGACACACACAGGGAGGGGGGCAATGATAAAATTCTGTATCTCCGACGCCCCTTATAAACACTCGTATCCTGGTCATGTCTGGATTGCCAGGATGTCAGTGGATGCTGGCCAGCATTCTGGGCATGTCGCGTCTAATTTAAACGAAGGCGTTTCCCACAATCGGGGCGTGGCCATGTGTGTGAGTCACGTGCCATTGTTAAATTTCATTTGTGGCATTTTGACAACGAACCTTTGCTTTCTTTTCCATTCATTTCATTTCTTCCCTTCTGAGAACTTTCACTCCAACTATTTAAAACCCCAATGCCTCGAAGACAAACTCTCGAGCGAGTGCTAAGTAAATCGCATTAACGTCTCAACTGCCTGTTGAATACGCTGATGTCCGTCTACTTAGGGGCTATTCTTTAGGCCGCAGCTAAGCCAACAGTCAAGCAGCTGGAACGTCTCTTCAGATCATATTTTGCATTTACAGACTTTAATACTAATGTTGCCCTCAAGGAAGAGGGAGAGAGAGGAGAGGAGGAGAGTAACATTGAGGTATGAAAAGCTGTAAGCAATTTATAGAATATGCAAACCTAGTCGAACTCCCTGACTTACTGACTTGACTTGATGACCTCTCAACTATTGCCTGCGTTTTTCTGTAATCGGAGCTGAGGCAAATTAAACAACAAGTTTAGAACGGTGAAGGTTGAGGCATTTGTGGCAGATAGAGCAGATAAAGATAAATGGCATAAAGAAAATAAACAAAGGAAGTTCTCTATATTAAATGTAAAGTTAAAGCAACAAGTATTTTGAGGAACAAATTTCAAATTCAAACTTTTAAATGTGCTATTTATTTAAAGCAAGAATTTAAAGCATTTGCCAAAGTCTTTAAATAAGTTTTAATTACATTTGACGATTTAATTCTCTTTTGATACAGATATTTAATACATTTAACTGAAAGCAGTCAAATGAAATGAAGAAACATATTCTTAGCAATATAACAATTAGTTATTAATTAAAGGCTTATTATATACAATTAATAGATATATTTAGAATGTAGTTTATACATTTTTATTTAATGTAAAGCTACATTTAATAATAAAGCAATAAAATATACGACTAAAATTTATTGAAATACTCATAATATCTTTTGACTTGCTAATTGTTTAATAAAGTCATATAAAAATACTTAAATAAGTTTAAGGTAAATTTAAAACAACACAACTGAGAAAATGCATTAATAAATAATTTAAAAAACGAAATTCTAGTTTAATAATATTTAATTAGCGATTGATTTGATTGGGTGTGTACATTGACTGGTGCTATTTCTAAGTCTATTAATAATGCTCTGCTTCTGTGGACAAAGCCGCAAAGGACTTGCTTAATATATTTAACTGAAAGTAGCCAAATGAAATGGAGAATCATATTCGTAGCAATATAATAATATAACAATTAGTTATTAATTAAAGACTTATTATATACAATTAATAGATATATTTAGAATGTAGTTAATACATTTTTATTAAATTTAAAGCAACTTTTAATAATAAAGCAATAAAATATAAGCTTAAAATTTATTGAAATTCTCATAAAATCCTTTGCTCCGCTAATTGTTTAATAAAGATATATAAAAATACTTAAATAAGTTTAAGGTAAATTGAAAACAATACTACAGTTGAGAAAATAAATTAAAAAACAATTGAAAAAAATAAATTCTAGTTTAATAATATTTAATTAGCGATTGATTTGATTGGGTGTGTACATTGACTGGTGATATTTCTAAGTCTATTAATAATGCTCTGCTTCTGTGGACAAAGCCGCAAAGGACTTGCTTAAACAGGCGAAACCTATTGCCAAAACTCAAGCCAAATTGTTGGCAAACAAAGCCGCAAAGAGCAAATAAGCAAACCACACAAAGAAAGAGACAGCGAGAGATTGTGAGAGAGAAAGAGAGAGAGAGAGAGAGAGAGAGAGAGAGTCGCATATGTGGGAGTTGCTTCTGTTCCAATTCTCAGTGAAATTTGCCAACTTGTAGCTAGAGAATTAATTGAAATGCCCCCAAGAAGCAAACAAGGGGGGAGTGGCAGGGGGTTTCAATGTGCCATTTGGCGCTCACATTAATTTGCTGCCAGCAAATTCGTTTGAAAATTGCTTAACAATTGTGCTTTGTTTTTGCAAGCATTTTAGTTTTTCTTTCACGTGTTCCGAGAGTTTTGGGCAACAAAACTTTGTGGCGCTTCACCGCACTATTGAGTGTTGAGTATCGTGCTTTGCTCTTCTTCTTCTGCTTCTTCTACTTCCCTGTTGTGCCTTTGCTTTTCGCTTAAATTGTTCTGGAAATTCTGGCAGCAGGTGAGAATTTTCGGGCAGCTTTCAACGCCTCAGCACACAAAGGGTTGAAGTCGCCATTCATTTGCATAATTTTTCGCAGAAACCTATGTACTTAGTGGGTCTAGCAGCTGAGCTGGAGGATTGCTCCACCCCAAAGTCAATGTCAGTCGCAATTAACTTTAATGAGTATTAATGATTTTAAGGTTCGCCCGTTTGCCAAGCTCGAAAGGTCGTCATATGTCAGGACTTAGCACGCTTTAAGTTGAGCGTAATTATTCAAATAATGTGTCTACCTTTTTATTAATTATATGTGAACTTGCTTTAATCGAGTTAGTAGAATGTGTAGAAGAAATTCGAGAAGTTCCATTGAAACTAGGCACGAGGGAAGGAAGGCTATAAATGGTATTTTAAATAAAGCATCGCTGCACAAAGAGCATAAGTTAAGTTTGCTATTTAATAACAATTTGTTAGTCCTTTTAGATTGCCTAAAAAAGTAGATCAATTGTAATTCTTTTCTGAAATTGTAGAAATATTAATAAAGCTTTAATTTGGATTTAAAAATATTGTTTTATTCTGAAAGTTAATTGTCACAGCTTAATTGTAGTGCATATCTTGAATTTTATACTTTGATTTATTTAAGTTGATGCCACGCCTCTGAGTTACCTTATTTGCTGGGCGGCAATCTCATTAACCCATCGGCTGTACCACAATTTGCTGTAGTCACTTTAATTATTCATGCTTCAATTTCACTTAAATATGCAACAACTCGTTACGTCTTTCTCTCTTTCCCTCTTCCACTCAACATTTGAATACTGAGAAAAACGTGGACCATTCAGAGTCCCAGTTTCTCGGAGATTCGCGAGATTGTTTTACGTTTTTCAAAGAAAACTTTTGCCTGGCCACACAGAGAATGGCAAAACGACCGCAAGATAAACGTTAAGCAAAACTTTATACAAAAAAAAAAGAAAGGCAAAAAAGAGAACAATAAAGTGAAGCTGATAATTTGCCAGCTGTAATTAAATAAAATATAAATCAAGCCACGTGTCAGAAGCAGCAGCCAAAGTTGAAAGGAGAGAGCAATGCAGACGCACAATTCTCATTTACAGATTGTCAAGCAGGCATTAAGAGAGTCAGTCAGTCAGTCAGTCACCAGTCAGTCAGTCAGTTCGTTGGCTTCCACACGTTGCTTAACTCGAGCCGACAGTTTGGACAATTTGTGGATTTTTTTGTAAATTCGCTCGCACAACTTTTAAGTCGGAGCCACGCTGCGTATACTTGATAAAAATAAATACTTTTCGGCCTGAACATAACTCGCACTGACGTGTTAATTAGTGTGCCATTTTTTTTTTTTTGGGGCTTTGGCTTGCGGCACGTTTGCCCTAAGGTCCAGATAAGGTAATGGTTTCAGCCCACGCAGCTGAGGGCAGAAGCAACCTTGAGAGAGTTGAGACTCGAGCTGCCGCTGGGGAATATGCTCTGCATATTGTGGACTCATTAAAAATCAGCGCGTTGACAAAACCACAAGCCACAAAAAGCAAAACCGCGACGAAGTCATTTTCATTTTCATTTTCATTTTCATAATCAAACAAACTGCAAATCACACAGCAAGCGAAACACAAGGCCAGCCGCGGGACTGAGCCGGGTGTGTGGGAAGAGCGGGGAGGGGGCGTCTGAGCCACAGATTCAGCCACGTCAATTGCATTAGGAATTGCATTTAATGAGCATACCAGCAGCTGGAGAAGGGGGTACACAGACAAAGCAGCTGCTCTCAACATCAGTTGCAACGTCAGCGTCAACGCCAGCGTCAACGTCAACGTCAACGTCAACGTCAGCGTCAGCGTCAAGCAAATGGGCCAGAAAATGGCGCCATTCAGTCGCCCTGACTGGCGACCAACTTGGGGCGTGAATGCTGAAGCATTTGAATGCATTTGCTGGCATATCAAAGGCGAGCTTAGCACATAATTATATCGGACAGACCGCCCTCCTCCTGCCCCGCCCACGCATGCCCCTGTCCATTGAATTCAATCATAACTGTTGCAATGTCGCACACATAATTTATTATCCGCTTACCCTTTGACACCAATGCTCAGGTAATTCGCGCGAATCATCCAAAACTATTCTCTAGTCACACATCGCCAATTTCCATAAATCTAGTCGAATTCCTGTGCGCATTAAGCGAATAATAATTAAAATTATCTTTTGTTTTGAATTGTGCGAGATTTATAGCTGTATTTCTATAGGTATTTTTCTTCTCTCTCTCTCACTCTCTCTCTCTCTCTCTCTCTCTCTCTCTCTCTCTCTCTATTTCCGCTCTCTCTCTCTCTCTCTCTTTTTCCAGTCTCTCTCTTTTCTATCTAATCAATCGAATTGCACTTATGAATTATGCAGCTGAGAAATAATAATAAATGTTACCCTATAATGCGTACTTTGAAAAAGGGTTACCTTCGTTTTATATCACAGTTTGTAACAGATATAAAATTGAATTTGGTAACCTTACTTACTGTTTATTACTGTTTAATTGTATTAAAAGACAAACTCTGACATAAGTCTGCCCGTTCTTCTATATAAGCTTAAGAGTTTTAGACAGCAAATTCAATATAAGTAATGCTTTTATCTGAGTTCCATTCTCCTCGATTAGTTTTAGAATGTGCAGTTCATGGTTTATTTAAACAATTAAGTATATTTAAATAAATCATGAGCTGCAAATTCTGAAATAAATCTAACAGAATGGAATTCTTTATATATATAAAATATATAGTTTTAATATAGTTTTATTTCAAAAATCAAGCATTACTTACTTTATACTTTACCTAGTTACTCCACAGATAACATTTTCTATAGATTTTTATAGTCTATTAATATATTAACTTTATACAAAAAGTATATAACAGTCAGAAGTAGGCGTCTTAGACACTATAAAGTATATATATTCCTGATCAGTAACAACAGTCGAGTCAATTGAGCCACGTCCGTCTGTCTGTTGCTTAAGAGCTAGAGACACCAAATGTGGCAGGAGGGTTTCCGTATACCGCCCGCAGATCAAGTTTATTTCAAATTTTACTACACAAATCGAAAGAAAACTAATTATGGCCACAGTTCACTTCTAACTTAATAGGTGCTTAAAGAATATCATATAGAAGTAATGCTGAAAGTTTAAAGATTCAATTCTATTTATAAATAAGATTGATAATCAGAGAATAAAAGAGTTTGCATTGAATCAGCTGCGCTTTGTTCTTTGCGTCAAGTGACGTAGCACTCAGCTTTGGCGTGCATGAGCTGCCAGACCTGTTTGCTCAGTTCGTTTTGAAAAATTGGCAATAAAAATGTATGTCGGGGTATTTTCAGTTTACTGGTAATCAAAATACTAATATTATAGAAAACTGTACACGATACAAGGTATTACACTGTCGCGTGCGCTCGACAGATCCACTTCTTAATTAAATGTGCTATGATAACAGCCACTGATGGCTCTTATTGATACAAAATCTGTGAGCGACTTGCATTTTGTTAGTTGTAATATATAAATCGAATTCAATTATATCTGTAATAAGAAAAATGCCAAACAAATACCAAATATACCTAGTAAATACTAAAATATTTAAATAAATGTTCAAATTTTCCTTTCTTTTATTTATTTTCTTTTATTTGTATTTAATATATTTTATTTTAATATATTTTATTTTAATATAATGATAAGTTCATATTTTTAATTATTTCTTAGTTAGTTATTACTTCTTAGTTAGTTGCAGTATGTACAAATATTTTACATGATTAATCTGCTGATTTATATACTTACCACTGCCTACATATAGGGCTTACCCAACCTACACTCACCACGTATTATTCCCTACTCTTCAAAGCATTGCTCACTCAGTTCTTATCACTTTGACGACACAGAGCGTCAAAAGCCAAGACCACCAACAGAGCAACTAAGCCGGCTGAACTCATTCAACGAATCCAGTGAAATGGCCAACTGGAGAAATGAATGAGTGTATGAATACATGATGAGTTCAAAGAAAAAAGGACTCAAAATACTCATACTAAATGGAACTGCTGGCAAATGTCCTTAACATTTTGTTTATGGACTTATGAGAGTTGAAGCCAACTCCCTTTATATGTACGCTGCCTTTTCATAATGTTTCATGGTAATTTGGAGATTTTCACACACATTCTACACACGCTTGAGCAATCCCAGCCCTAACTCTCTTTCTGCTTGGTTGGGAGTACACTTTGGTTCCTCTCAACTGCCGCTGTTGCAGCCCTGGCTCTCGAATCGGTCACCAGGGCCTCATTAATTTTGCGCTAGGGCAATTGGCATGTAAATTCCAGTTCGCTTCATTTTTGCATATGCATTTGCTCTATCTTGTTGTGCCCTAAGTAGCGTGTTTAAGTGTGTTGAAGTGCTTTAAATGGAGAAAGAGTTTCATATAATTTAGCATAGGGTAGATGCCAGTCTGACTTGCATTGGAAAAAGTATAATTTATCAAGGTTTCATTACTCTATTTTGACTCGTCTTAGCTCGATTCAAAGAGTCAGCGACTTATAGATGAACTTACAGATCTCAGCTATCAAACTAAGTCTACTTAAATCCCTTTTTAACTACGGAAGCTATCTTTTAAGCCTGCTCAGAACTAACTAACTATGTAGATAGATAGACTGAGAATTCAATATTGCTATTTAGTATTGTTGTTGCTTTAAAGCAACAGCATTATTTATTTAATTTAAGCAAAAATGCTTCCATTGTAAGCCATTTCATTCGTAATATTCTGCTTACAGGTCACTCTCAAGTCTAGAGTATTTTCTGCAAATAAAATATTAGAAATGTGTGTGAAATTCCCTTAAAATATTAAATAAGTTCATTCCCAAATTGAGCTAAGCTCTGCTAAAAGTAAATAAATATGTACGTGTTCAACTCGCAGTTTGTACTAGTTTCATTCATTATTGAAATGGCTATGGATTTCTTTTTATCAGCAGTTTCATTTATTGTGAAATCAATAGTTAGAACAATGACAATTCAATTTGAGTGCAGTTCAATTACAATTTTCCAATCGCTTTCAACTGCAAGCCAAGTCATTTGCACAGTTCGCTGACTTTCAATTGATGTGCGACTTGGCTAACAAAAGAGGGACGTCAAAAGTCGCCATACAATTGTAAATCTACAGCGAATACTTACTCAAAAGGAATTTTGAAATCTTGCTAGTTGAATTAAATTAGTTGAAGACTTTGCAATTGTCGTAGAAACTTACCCAAAACAACTGATTGCAATACGTATACGCACCGTGGGGCAAAAGACTCTGGAAACAATAACAAGTTGCGGCTGCTGAAAAGTTAAAGATCTATCTTCTCTGACTTATATAATGACATTATTGCAGTCATATTTTCTTTTATATTAGCAGCTTCCCTCGCATACGAATATAATTCATAACATTTTATTTTGAAGTCAAACTGTCCACCAAAATGAGAAACTTCACCAGCGTTGTCTGAGCATCGTCGTCGTCGTTTTATGCAAATTTCTCAAAAGAAACACACACTAAAAATACTAAAAATCAAATCAAAATATACTAAAATATACACAAAATAATGTTGCATAACAAACGCAGAGTCTAAGTAAGTACAGTAAAGCATAAATTTAGCAGCATCATCATCAAACCATACGATGGGGAATTGTAAAGCAGCCAAACCAGGTTTTGTCTTGGGTTATGGGGACGGGCGGGCGGTGGGGATAGTATTTGTTTTGGGGGTGGCTCAAAAATAAAACACAAGCAACATTTTGTTAGTTTTTCTTTTATAGAGAGGGTAGTTTTTCTCCGCTAAGGATTTTCAAAGTTTACTTTTATTTAGAGAAGTTCCTTTAATGATAATCATACTTATGCTTGTTCGATTTTTGTTTTTTGTTTTTGGTTTTTCTGTTTTACTGTTTTGCTGTTTGCCTTTAGTTATTCGTTTTTAAAAGTGTTATTTTGTTGTTGTTGTTAAATAGTTGTTGTTTAACAGCTAAATACAATGTTATTATATCATATAATCTTTGTTTAATAAGTTTTCGTAATGTTTTTGACTTTCTTTTTGGTATAGTTTGTTTGTTTTGTTTGTTTTCTGCGTTAAAATTCACTTACTAACTAGTTTTGCATTATGTTATAAGTTTTTTTGTTTTTTTTGTTTTGTTTTCATTTTTCTAAATTATAATTATAATTGTTTTGTTTGTTTGTTTGTTGTTATTTGGTTTCTGGTTTAAGCCTTCGATGTTGTGCGGCACCGTGAGTTGTTGTTGGTTTTTGTCTTAAGAGTTCGCATTTCTCGACAAGTTTAAGAATCAATCATATTTCTAAAATTATACGTTAATCTATATATCCATATATCTTAATAGTTACGTGACTTAATATCCTAAATTGTAACAATAAATTTTATATATTTTTTCTTTTACTTTGCTGTTGTTGTTTAACTTTTACACACATATAAGCGATACACGTATTAATATTTTCGGTATGTCCATGTAATATATTAGTCTATATATATATATCGATATATATATATATATTTGTATTATTTATGCATATAGTTTTCATTGAGTTTAAGCGCTTGGAATGAACTTTAACATCAACTTACGGACTAGAGATTTGATTTCAATATAAATATTTTCGCTTTCGCACCAACTTTCTTTGGCACATGCTGACAGCGTCTCAATCGTTTGTCCGTTTATCGTTTATCGATTTGTCGATTTGTCATTTATCGTTTTCCAACACTGCCAGCGAACAACTCTTTACCTCATCGCCATGCTTTCATCCTTAATAAGTAGATTAATTGAGATTTGTTATAACATGCATATTTCTTCATCAATTCATGAGTATTAATGACATGTTAAGAACTATTTGAGTAGATATATATATATATATATAATATATATATATATATATATATATATATATATATATATATATATATATATTTAATAATTAATTTTAACAATTATAAACTTGCATATATATTTATATATATCTTGTTAATGTAAGAACTTTGGAAAAATCACTACATTTTCTTTCTTTCGTTCGTTCAATCGTTCGATCGTTTAATATTTATTTGTATTTAACTTTCCACCTTCGTATGACCCTCAACATTAATTTTTCTGTATTTTTGAGACTAATTAGAAAAACGAATTTAAATTAACGTTTTATATTCTTGTTTGATTAAATATATAAATATTTGAAAAGTGCGCGTACTTTGAGCAAACCATTAATGCCCCAACGTGGGCCTAGACTCCGAGCTGGGGAAAGTATGACATGGCATTTGGGAGACTTCTCAAAAATTGCAATTCTCTCGTTCCAATTAGTTCAATTTTCGTGGCACCCTCACACCCCTTTGGCCCCGGACTCCATGCCGGGGCTACACGGCGTGCTTAGTGCGCTCTTGAACATTGGGAAATCTCTGGGGAAATCCACGGAAAAGCTCATTGACTGGGCTAGCGTTGGGGCACAATTGAAGTGCCTGAAGTGACGGACGCCTACACTTAGGGTTACATTAATAATTTAGCTTGAACTTTATGCTTTGATTTCCAGCTTTTACGCAGACAACGTAACGCTTGGCATTTGCGACACGCCGATGTCTGGCAACGCTGCGTGTTCCACTTGCCAATCGTTTCAATGTCTGTGAACATCGACAATGGGACGTACGTGAACTTGTACTTGTCACATTGACGTGTTTCGTCTCCTTTTGATTATACTTGTACCGATTCCATCGTTCCGATTTTAATAAGTTTCTTTTAATATAATTGTTTTTGTTGTTTTGTTTTTGTTTTTGTTTTTGTTTTTGTAACCACCAAATACCTTAATTAGTTTATGTTTATTTAGGTTTATGTGTTTAATTGTAGATTCTTTGAGTGCAGCTCTTCTAACTCGTTGAGCCAGTCGCTTAGCTTGGTTAACTGTAGCTGGCTGCTGCTTTGTGCTTGTGACGCCCAAACGCGTTCCATTTCAATCGTTTCAATTGTTTTTGTTTAATTTCACTATTTTACTTTAGATCTGCACTACGTTTAATCCATTGTTAGGGCTACGGTTGCTTTGCATATTCGCTTTTGGGGTTGTGTGTTTTTGGTTTCTTTTGCTCCGTTCCATTCTCATTCGTTCCTCGCTGCTCGCAGTACTTCCGCTACTTGAACCTCTTGCCTTCTCAACTTACATTCTTGCTAATTATTACTTTTTCTTTTTGTTTTTGTTTTTGTATGCTATTACTTATGTATTTGTTGCTCGACTTATTCATATTGTATTCAATTTTTCGCTTTTTCTTTTTCTTTTTCGTTTTCTTTTGCTACTTCTGTTGAAATGTGCTCGCTTGTGTCGCTACATTTTGTGGATAGGGTATATATATATATATATATAGGTGTGTATATATATCGATATAATCTCATATTATGTTTGTGTTGGTTTGATTTGTGTTTTGCCTTCTTCTATCTTTTGGTAACCTCATTTTGACGAGTGTATCGTGTTGTGTTGTATGTTTTCTGGTTCTGGTTGTTGTTGTCTTTTAATTTTTCTGCCTAAAATTATAAGACTAATTTCAGAAATGTAAATCAAATATTCATAACTTAACATTTCATTAAACGTAAACGTTAAACCCACTAAATCTTCAACGATTCTGCATTGATCATCTGATTCCATTATAATAGAATTCTATTATGGTTTTAGGCGTTTTAGCTCCTCAAGTCCATTTTGCAGTTGACTATCGATTGTTTCGAGTGTTTCACTAAATTATTCTAACTGTTTCAACTATTTATCAAACTACTTTTATGTAGATATCATCATATAATCGCACTACGTTAATAATTACTGTGTTTCTTCATCGCCCTATGCTGCTTCGAGTGTACGTTGAGTGTCTTTTTGTGTGTGTTGTTGTTGTTGTTGTTGGTGTGTTCTGCGTATATAATAATATGTAATCTCTATGTAGGTAATGGTAATAAACATAGTATTATAACTAAATAAATACATATATTATCATCGAGTAACTACAGCGTCTGCCTTCTTTTTAAATAGTTTGTTTGTTTGTTTGTTTCACTAAACATATGCTATATATGTATGTTGTATATAAAATCATATTCATATCTCTATATATGTATATAAGTTATCATTTATAATATATATTATATATTTTGAATAGAAAACCATACATAAAAGTGTGTCTATCGATTTGCGTTTGCCCACACAAAACGACGACTTTGTTTTCTTCATCTTCTTCTTTATCATCATCTTCTTCTTCTTCTTGCTAAGTCCATAAAATATTCAAGTTGGGAACTAAATTGTCAGGAGGGCCTATATAGCATTACTTGCATAGCATTTGAAGCAACTTCTTGAAGTCAATAGTCAATAAACTTATCTCAAAATACATTAAAAATTGGTTTTGGTTTTGGTTTTGGCAAACGTTTTAACTATTAATAAGCACGAATGGGAATGAAACAAGCAAGATCCTCTGTTTCATTCCCATGTGTTCCAGCATGTCATAGTAGTATTCGATTAGCTTGTTTAAGTCAAAAACTTATTACAAAAATTGTTCGATTTTGCAAGCGTAACAACTGTTAAATACACAGGCAGTGCCCCAAAAACGTTGGCAATGAAACAGCAAGATCGTTTGTTTCATTCCCACGTTCCGACAGTGCCTGTCAGACATTTTTGCACAGGTTTCGTCGCCAATAACGAGAAACCTTGTGTAAAATGCTGCGATTTAGTTTAAACAAGTTTGGATAATACAGTTTTCTTTTCTATTTTCTTTTTGTTTTTGTTTTTGTTTTGTTTTGTTTTGTTTTGGGTTACCAAAAATTGTGGCAAACAGTTTTGGTTTTCTGTATTTTTTTTGTATTCGTTTCCTGACTAAATATGATGGGTGGGTTACATTTATCGAGGCTCAACATGTAGGATTTGTTACCCATTACTGGCTTATATGATATGAATATTGTTAGCGCTGTCGACTGGTGTGGATGGTGTGTGTGAAGGGGTTTCATTTGATTGGATAATGTCGTGATGATGATGATGATGATGGTTATGATGATGATGATGATTAAATAAGGAAAAGAAAGATTAATGGAGGCATGCTTGGGGAACTGAAAGAGCGGTAATAACTACGAACGATAGCTAGAAAAAACGTAGAGATGAGCGATCAATGCAAGCTACAAGTAGATAAACGACGAGAGCGAGCGATAGCGATAACGATAACGTAGCGAGTAGTTTAACAAAGAGAGCGAGTAAAAGAGAGAAAAACGAGAGAGAGAGTAAGAGAGAGAAACGAGAGACGACAGCGACAACGAGTTGATGCGATGAATCGAGTTCACGTACGAGGTACGAGTACCCATTGATGTGGCTGTTGTTGTTGTTGTTGTTTGTTTATTTGCATGTTGTTGTTTCAGTTGTGGACACCCTCTTGTGAGTGGTGGGGGGCATCATTATATACTATGCACAGCTTATTTTGGTTATATTTATTGAGATTGAAGTTTGAGTTTGAAGTAAGAGTGTGGCATAATTGTTAACTTAAGCTTAAGGATCTTACTGCCCGTTGTGGTTCAGTGCCAACGCCTGCGATGCATCACGATCTGTTCCCGTACGATCTGCCAGAACTTGGCGTGCAGCCAGAGGATCAGCACGACCAGCTGCATGAGAAGGGGCCACTGTTGGAGCTCGTGGCGTGTGCGACGCTTCAGCTGCTGCAGGCGACCCTTGGGACCACCGAGCAGGCATTCGTGTGGTGCTGCCGGCGGTGGGGCATAGCTCAAATTGTAGTTGTAATAATAGTAATAGTTGTTGTTATAATGCTGCTGCTGTTCTTGCTGCAGCACATGATTGAGGGAAGCGGAATTCGAATTGGAATTGTAATCGTAATTGGAGACATGAGTACTACATCTATTGCTCTCTAAATAGTTATAATTATTATTATTAGCGAATGCATTTGTTGCACTTGCTGTTCTTGTTAATGATGTTGTTCTAGCTGCTGTTGTTGTATTTGTATTTGTTTTAATATTGTTGATGGTTGGATGCTCATCATTGCGGTATTTCTGTGGTTTACGATAATATTACATGATGATACATTTGCCCTTTTCAGCCCACGGATTGTTCTTCTTATCCGGCGCATTAATCAATGGATCATTCTTCTCGTTCTCCTCAATGAACGAGCGCATTCTGTGAATAAGAGTGAAAGTATCAAATGGAATTAGTTGACATAAATAGTAAATGGTTTAAGCAATTAAATACATTTATAAACATATGCTTATTAATTAATTATATATTTTAAAATTGATCTTTAAGTAGACAGTTTTCTTTATATAAAGCAGCTCAGCTGATGCTCAGTTGTAGCTTAATGGAACTTTGTAAAGGTTCTTCTCTTTATCATATTTTCAATATCTACTTTATTAATTAATTATATATTTCAAATTGATCTTAAAGTAGACAGTTCTCTTTATATAAAGCAGCTCAGCTGATGCTCAGTTGTAGCTCAATAGAACTTGGTATAGGACCTTCTCTTCTCTTCTCTTTATCATATTTTCAATATCTACTTTTACGACAAATCAAACGAAACTCAATCATAAGTTCAATTGAACCTCTCTTAACTTTTGCAGAGCTCCTCCCCCGTCTCACACACTTCTCGACCAACAAAACTAGCTAAGCCTTGAGGATCGTAAAACATGTAAGCCCGCCAAACTGTTGCCAGTACAACAGAGTCAAGCTATTTTAAGAATTGCATGCTGTCTATCTGGCCGGGAGTACTTAATGCCGAGCATACGCACAATGACAACGCACGCGCCAGCCATTTCCAGGAGGGTAGAGCCATAAAAGCAGCAGGGGGTCGGCTCAGTGCGAGGAGTATTGGGGCCAGGGGATACGGAACACGGGCGGGACACGGGTAGTCAGCAGTTTTTATGCTAATCTGCACGCAGATGGACATTAAAAATGTTCAACGCTTTACAGGCGCTCAAGTAACTACAGAGGAAGCTGCCAGTTGCGTTCACCCCTATTTATATATATTTTCAAAAGCGTCTGCATATAAGTGTTGTTGTTGTTGTTGTTGTTCTTCTACTTCTTTTTGTTGTAATACACTTATCCTTTTGGAGCATAAAAATGGGGGCGCCCTGTCGTTTGCATTTGTGTCTCTTTCACTTCTCTTTTGTCGCTTCTGTCTCTCTATCCGTTTGCCCATTTGTTTTCCTTCATTCTTGCGCTTTTCCCTTGCACAATTTGGTTCATTTTTTATGTTTTTGGAAAATTCACAAGAAATTATTTATTGAGGCAAGAAAGAGGAGAAGTAGAAGAGAGCAGGGTAAACTGAGCACAGATAAAAGTACAGACTGTCTGTCTGTGGCACACGCTTTGCATTTCAATTTGTTGCGTCAATTGTTTTCTTTGCATTTCCTCGCCAATGCCTTTATTTTGCCTTCGCTTCTTGTTATGTATCACGTGGCGTATGCGTTATATTTAACATTGCGAATTCCACAAAACGATTTCCCTGCGATTTTGCCATAAAAATATTGCGAGCATTTAAGTCGAGTGAATATCTAAATAAATGTTTAACAAATAAATGATATTACTAAAGAAATTTGTAATGTATAAATAAATATAATAAATAAATCGAACAAAAATAATTAATTATTTATTTTTAGTTATTTAATGTAATTTTTAAGACCTTTTGCTACATATTTGTAGCCCAATATTTATAATTTAATAATTGTTATTATTTATTGTCTATATATTTATTTAGTAATTGTTATATATATTTATTTATTTTAGATTTATTTCTGATTTACTTTAGAGCTGACAAAAATAAAGAAAACTTCAGAAAAAAATTAATTAAAACTTAGTGCTACGTATTTTTAGGACAACATTTAAGTCAATTTATAATTTAATAATTGTTATAATTTCTTTTCTATATATTTATTAAGTAATTGTTGTATTTACTTATTTATTAAAGATTTATTTCTGACTTATTTTAGAGGCGTCAAAAATAAAGAAAACTTAAAACAAATGAAATTAAAATTACGTATTTTTAGGACAACATTTATAATTTAATATATGTTATAATTTAAAGATCTGTAAATTTATGAAGTACTTATTGTTTATATATATTTATTTAAGATTTATTTCTTATTTATTTTGGAAGTGAGAAAAATAAAGAAAACTTATAAAAAAATAAATGAATTAAATTGTTATTTAGTTTATATTTTAGATTTACTTGTTATAAATTTATCCATGCCATTATTTATATATATATATATATATATATGTTTGTTGAAATATTTATCTACTTATTTCCTTTGCACACTTCCGGCCCCTCATTAGTTATGTCTCTTCTCTGGAACACACGCGTCGTATGCGTAATGTCGTTCGCAAATTGTACATGCACACACGTGCAGGGGACAAACTATTGTGTTTGTCAATAATGTGTGGCGGGACACGCCCATCCGCCCATCTGCCCAGCCGCCCAGCCGCCTATTTGCCCATCTTGTGCCGCATTTATGCATAATTTAACTAACAAGACCTTGTCGACTTTTTTGTCCTTGTTGTGCATACCTGTGTGGGTGTGGGTGAGTGTGTGAATGTGTGTGTGGGTGTGTGTGATTGTGTGTGGGTGTGTGTGTGTGTGCGTGGGCATGGGCGTCTCTATTTCCTTGCTCATTTTCCGCATCAACAGAGCAAAAGGCAACGTCATGTTAGATAGCAAGGGACCAAACGGGGAATGGGGTATGATAGACTGTTTGCTAGATACATAAAACATAAAACAATGCCCAGCGAGGCTAATGGGCTTATGACTCTGCGGTTTTGCCGGAAAAGACTACGGCCTACAGTCGGGAGCCCAAATAACACAGACTACGGATTCACAATTGGGAAGAGGGGAAAGTAAAAGGGAAAGTGAAAGGGAAAGCGAAAGGAAAACGGCTGCGAAAGTATTTTAGCCCCTAAACAAAAGGCCAAGGGTTTTGCTCTGGGTTTGGTTTTTCGTTTTCGTTTTGCTTTTGGTTTTGGTTTTGTTTTTATTTTTGGATTGCGGTTCGACAGTCAAGGCTGCGACTTGGCCCACAAAAAGGCCAGCCAACAAAGTTGATGACGTTCTTACAGAACGGTGGAAAAGTGTGCAAAAGTACATTTTCATAGCCTTATGTATGACATTTCATTTTGCTGGGAAAGCTTTGGGAAAAGCGTTGCTTATCATGTATTTATAATGAGCGCATTAGCAAGAAATGTCCAGAAAAGGTTTTCAGCTCGCTCTAAGTAGCTTACTTAGCGCAGGGGGAAGGCGCGGAAGGAGAGCCAAAGTGGACGACTGACAAGGGAAACTCTGTTGAAGTGTTTGGCTTAAGCAGAGAATTTACATTTGCAATTTGCGAGACTTGTGCCAGGTTTTAGCCCTTTCCATTTACATTTCCATTTCCATTTTCAGTTCTCCCTCTTCGTCTTATTGTGTTTTAAATTTATAGTCCACTTGCTGGCGTGCCAAAATCTTCAGACTGCGTTCAATGTTTTAAAATGGGTTTGGAATTCAGGTATTTGAGCTGTCAGTAAAGGAATTCATGGCCAGCAACGAAAACAGATTTGTGTGAAGGGTTAAAAGGAGCTTTCTTGAACTTGAGTCGCCTTTATTGAAAACGATGCTCGGCCCATGAAATATGCAGTGGATGACGACGACGACGCTTCGAATCGAGTCGATGCCAGACTGGGGATCTCTCAGGGAGTTGAGCCGATGATGTCATCATTGTCAGCAGCTGTACTCGCAATTACTCTCGTCGAAAACTTTGGCCATAACTGTAAGACGCATTTAATAAGTAAAACGACAAAATGGCAAAAAGTTTGATGGAATTCGTGGACGGTGACGAAGACGACGGCGAAAATATATAAAATAAAGTTTACTACATTACAAGCAGCAGCTGCAGCAAATTGTGTAAACGCTTAACAATATGCCGAGAGTCTGTCTTGGCAAATGTTGAGAAAACTCCGTGGAAAACCCTTTAATTAATGTGTGCCCATTTCCCATTTCCCACGGATCCCTCATAGTTTTCCCCTGCTGTATGCAAATGAATAGCACTTCCGTTGAAGCGAGACGAGTTGTCCATAGTTGCGAACCAGTTTGAATGTATTTCCTGCCGACTGACAAGGCTTTGCCTTTAGCTTTAGGTAATTCATTAGTTCAAATAGCGAATGCACTGAGTGCTGAGCAGGAGATTCAACTGACCTAATAAACTATGCAACATTAACAGCAGTTGAAGCTGCAACCTGGAAAAAGGTAATTTAAATATGAGAAAGTCCAATGAGAAATGTCTACGAGGATAAGCAGAGTTGGCTGCAGATAAAACTGAAGAGTGAGGTGTTCAAGCAAAGCTAAGTGGGAATTTTTCAATTTCCCTTAGAGTTGTCATATTAGTTCTTTTAGCGTAACACTTTATATCAATTTACAAGTGTCTTCTTTTATATTTTTATATATTTTCTTAGACAGAACTCTTTGCTCGTGAGCAAAGCCAGTGAGGCAGAAAGGCAAAAGGCTGAGACGAGCAGTCCCAGAGTCGTAGTGTTGCTTGCTTACAAAGCATTTTTTGATTTGCTGTAGAGACTCCTGTTTACTTAAAATAAATAAATAAATATGTTTACAATGTATAAGTATAAAAGATTGTGAGCAATTTATCTATATGCGTTTGTAAACTATTAATCAAATGCAGCTATGCCTGTCAACTCTAATCGTATTCTAAATGTATTCCTGTATGCTGATAAATATGAATTATAAAAGCACAGAAAAGGTAAATAGATATATTATTGAACTGCTAGCTTTGTCTGAGCAGCAGCTCTAGAGTTGCCAAACTGTTACAATATCTGCATAATTCTCGGATATTGAAGCTCTCATAATTGACAGACTTTTAATCACAGTTTCTTTAAAGTCAAATAGAAATAAAATACAAATGGGAGCAAGGAAATATGTCTGTGAGCTATTAATTAAGTGTAAACGCACCTGTCAACTCTACAAAGGAAAAGCAACCCCCAAATACACGCTACACACACACACACACAGTCAAACAGTCATTTACCTTTTTCCCATTACAAAAGCGTATCTAACATTCGTCTTCGTCTATGTCTGATACGAAAAATGAATACGATTTAAATGTTGATTTATGACAACCACACACACACACACAGATATACACACACACACACACACACATACGCACGTTGTAAGCACCTGCAAGCATGCTATAAAAAGCATTATTTATCGATGGCGTCAACATTCTAGGCATCTATCGAGTACAATAACCAGAACCCACATCGTGCTGTTCTCTATAATCTGCAAGCGGCTTAACAGACACATCTCCGCCCTCACCCTCACTCACCGCTCCCTCCAATACCCTACACCACAACTCTGCGCTCTCACAACACGACACAAATTTCATATTCAGTTTGTGTAAACAAAAAGCGACAACCACATGTCAATTCGTTTCGCTGTATATATATATATATATATATATGTGTGTGTGTGTGTGTGTGTATATATATATGTATGCTTGAGCTTGCCAGTTTCTTTTTACTTCTTATATATATGTGCTTCGCTTCAACTCCCTCTCTGCCATTTTCTCTCTGTCTCTCTTTCTTTCCACGCATTTTATTTGTCTCTGTGCTTTAAAATTTGATTTCATGCATATTTCACTTGTTTACGCATAATTACTGTTGCCCACACCGCCCACTCATCATTTCGCCACTCCCTCAACAACTCTCATTACTCGCAAACGCAAGCGAGCAGAAAGTGTTGCCTACTTTTTTGCGCAATGTAAACTGTAAATCTATAGCATACTTTTGTGCGTTGGCCTGAGGCGACCTTCGTCATAAGCAAATTTCGAGCTCATTTCACAACTGAATTGTGCTCTGTTGTGTTGCACGGCCTTCACAGCCTCAGCTAAATTTAACATACTTTCCACAACAACCACCACAAAAACAACAACAACAACAACAGCAACAACAACATGAACAACAACCACATCATCATCAGCAGAACAACAAGAAGCAGAAAACAAGGCAGCGGCACTTAAAGCCCAGTTAAAAGCCCCTCTAGCAACCCGCCAAGTTGAAGCGCTTTGTTTGCATGCAAAATATGCGGAATTTATATAGATATATGAATGCGTGTAAGCACATCTGCCTGTGTGTGTGTGCGAGTGTGTGTGTATCTAAATATGTGTGTGGTATGCATTCAGGTAATTTCATATAAACAGCGCTCAGATGTTGCCCAAAATGATGGTGGGAGCCGACTAGAAAGATACTCGCAATTTGAACACGTAAATTACCTTGCATGCAGTATATATACCCCATTGGGTGCCACTGTTACGGGGTATAAATATGCATAAAATTGCTTTAGCTTATCGCGTGTTGTAAATACACAAATTGCACAAAATATGCAAATTCTCATGTAGATTCAACATGTGATGCATTTCATTAGCTTCAAGTGCCTGCAGATGCCCCATAAGTCAGCGGAATGTGTGCAAATGTTGTGGTGTTGGATTAAGAATAGCGTCATAACCACGAGACGAAGGGCATTCCGAAGGCAGCATTATGAAAATTAAGTTATAATAATGGCAAATAGCTGCCTTCAACCCGGTGTGCTATTATTAAATGTCAATTACTTTTTTATGCAGAATTTACTTAAAATGATTGCACACGTAACGTCAAAAATGTTCATTCTGGAGTAAACTTTACATAATAATATATTTTAGCTATTTTTAAACTAAACTTTAAACTTATTTTCCACAATAATTTCGTAAATTTATAAATGCTCTGAATTATCCTAAAACCTTATGAGAAATAGAACTTAAAGTATTTGCTTTTTCTGTAATTTGCAGTAAAACTATAATTTCATTACCAGTTCACATAAGAGGAATAGATATTTCATCTAAAACCCAAGAGGATTACACACAAAGGTTTTCCACAAAATGTCTATCCCACTTTTTAGCAATTTGGCATTTAAGTTTTCCTGTGCACCTAAACATTTGAATGGAAATTACTGCCAAGAGAATAAAGTGATATGCAGCAGTACAGAAAACGCAAAAGTTTACTGCATTTTCCATTCATTTTCCTTTACTTGAGGTAGATATTTTCAAAGTTTTCTTTCATATACCTTTGCAATTCTAATTGACAAAAATTGTTATCCATTTGCCAGCATGGTTTATATATATATATGCCTGAATATATTTGAGTAAATGCTTTAAATACTAGTTCCTCTCAACTAATAAAGAACATAGAAGCTTCGCACAATAGTTTCCCACAAGTTTTCCACAGTTTTCCCCAGTTTTCAAGCGTCTACAAATCATACTTTCAATACTTAAAGAACTTGTTTTTCTCACTTTTCATAAGTTTGCTCAAATCTCTGTGAATTCTGGGCAAATTATGGCTTAACTTTAAGCAGCCAGCGCCAGAACAAGACACAATTTCAGATGTCGCATTTAAGTTTGCTTCGTTTTGGTGCTGAGCGTTGCATGTTGCACAAACAAAGCCCGGAAAGGCAACGCGACTGAGATTGAGACTGAGACTGATTTGTGCGCCGTAATCAGAAATCCAAAGAAGTTTTTTACGCGAACTGTGCACTGAATGCCAAAATGCGAATAAGCAGCAAAACTAGACAAGCAAGGAGAGAACTGATAGAACAGTAAATACCCTAATAGGAAGGCGAAGTAGAAATGTTTTCAAGTCGAATCTTAAACTGACAGAATCTCAGCAGACACTAGCATACCTTATGTCCTCTTTACTACAGGGTATATTCGACAGTTTCCTGATTTTGTTTGCCTTCGAATTGGGGAATCAGTGAGCATTCTGCCGAACTAAGCCAATGTTACAGCCCTGAGCTTTAAAGACCGAACGAAACCCAAATCACAAACGCTAATCGTTGCCCAAACTAGAAGAGTAACTTTCATGGGGGAGAAAGAGAACGAGAACGAGAAAGGATAAAGGCTTGAAATAGTTCAGATCACCTGCTGACCCACTCAATGCAAAAGCAAGCAGCTTTATTATGCACCAGAGCCAAAGACTTGCCACAATCTGCCGCACAAGAGTGCTTGGCATTTTCTTAACCACTTTTCTGGGCACTCGATAGAGATGAAAGAGGGGCATGTGGGGCATTTGCAGTGGAAGGGGGGGGGGGCAGGCGTTGGCGACTGAGTTCTGGGACTTTTGGATGCTCTCGCTTTTTTGCCTTTTCATGAATAACAAATCAGGTTGAAAGACAATCCCAGCCAGGTCGTCAGGTCGCCAGGGGGCGGGGGCGGGGGTTGCTGCCTAGACGGCCAAAAGCCGCAAGTTCTCGGGTCTCAGTTCTCAGGTCTCAGTTCTCAGTTCTCAGTTCTATGCATACAAAAACGACAACGAAAATCCTGAAACAAAAAGCGACACAAAAAAATGTTTATCATGGCAAAGAGAGAGACGACTACTGTCTTTGGGGTTAATACGAAAGCGGGGAGGGGTTTGGCCACTAAACAGAGAAATGGGTGAGTGGGATGTTGGACGGGGGTAGGAGGGAATGCAGGGAAGGGAAACGGGTAGAGGTAACTGCACTAGAAATGTTTTGAAGGCCTTCTGGTCCACTTTTGTTGAATTGAAAAGAAATTGTGCAAAAAACACTTGAGCCGAGTTTTCCACCTTCTTCACCCCCACCACATTCTTCTCCACCCCCTCTTCCACCTCCTCCACCATCTCATCATCATCATTATCAACAGTTCCTTTCCCGTCATCTGCCTCTTTGTCGTCTATTTTCAAGTGTTTGTCAAAGTTTGCCTCAGGTTTCCAACCATAGAAATATTTTCTATATTCTCCTCGCCGTTGCCATTTCAAAGTTGCAAGTCAAATGACCTGTGACAAGTACAGTGCCTGCCAGGAAAAACATGTGAAAAGTGAACAGTTTTCAGTTTACAGTTATGCTTTGAGTCCTGCAATCGAGAGCCTTGTTGCACAAGGCCGAATTAGTTGGTAAAACTTGTAACAGCTCAACAAAAGCCTCGCATAAAAAATAATGGAATTATGTGAAATCTAGACAAAAACTGTGGCAATTTATGTTTAATTTATTTGCAGGAGAAATGCACTTTATTCGCGGGCAGTTTACTTCTTATAATTGCAGAATTAAGTAGGAATATAGAACTCGATTAAGAATTCATTATTAATTCATTAACTTCATTATTGGCATTTTATTCTATTGAAAGTTCTAGAAAGCTTAAACAGTTTTCCCACTTTTTCTATTCATTTGCCTAAAGAAAGACTATTTACTTCGAACTTTTACTTGATTATATCAAGTTTTATAAAATATATTATTAATATTTTCAGTTATTTTAATAATGAATGGAATATAGATCGAAATTTTGCGTTTAATAAAAGTCGAAAACTTCTATCGTGCTGTTACTGCCTTTATAGATAGATTTTAGATATATTTAAATAATTTAACATTTGATTTATTGACTTTAAATCGGTTTAAAAGATTCAACATACAATTCTTCCGTCATTCACTATTGGCTTTCCAACAAAGCAAAATCCTACTGTAGCCACTTTTCTATTAGTTAAAATAGATAATTCAAATATTAAAGAATTGTTAAGAATTCTACAATTTATTGTTATATGCTTAACCTTTTGCCCAATCAATTTACTGAAATAAACACAATCTAAACACTTGATATCCAAGCTCTAGAATTATATTCCCCATTGCTAATATTTAAGCTGCTCGTAGACTTATTGGAAACGAGATTCAATTAAAAAATGATTAAAATACAATATGAGGAAACGTGTGCATAATGATAGCTGTGTTCGCAAACGGAGCAAACGCACAGACTGCCAAGGGGGAGGGGGCTGGGGGGAAAAGCTTAGCATACATATCGGCAATGTTTGCTTAATTTCTGCAATTGCGTATGCCGAGCACGCAGGAAGGATTTCAATGCTCGAGGACATGTTGCGACGTAGAAGGAGGAGCTTAAGTACATAATTTCCAGACGCCATTCGATAATTACAGGTGGCAGGTGGCAGGTGGCATGCGGCAGGTGGCAGGTAGCTGTCATGCGTCTCGTATATGCTATATACTCGTATATTGAGATATCAGTCGACGGAACGTAATGCAAATGCATATTGCTTTGCTGGCTGCAGAGCGGAAATTTAATGCCAGAAATTGCAAATTTCCTGCTATCAAAAAGTCGAGCTCGAGCTGAACTTTGAGTCAAGTCGATGTCGCTTCTATGTGTAAAGCATTGCCTGGCAATTGCTTCGTATTTATGTATTTGCATATTTGATTTACAGCAGACAAGTAAAAGTCTCATTTTGTCTGCTGTTTCTGCTGGCACATGTGGCGTATACGTGATGTGTGTCTAATGCTTCACAAGTTCGGCTATACATAACGATTCTAGTTTGTCTCGTTATTGTTTTAGCTCACTTCTGGTAGAGAACATTACTATCTATCTAAGCTGCCATTGAAAGTGCGACTATGAGCAATGTTAGCTCGAAACGACACAATATTTCAAGCTATTCAAAGGCATTTAAGCGACAAAATTCAAGATATGAAGTCAGTACGACAGTTGTTCTGGCATATTTTGCTTACACAAATTAAAAACTGTCACAATTGTGGCAAACAGAATAACTGGCAATGATAACAAGTAAATTTAGTATAAAACTATTTGAAATTCAACATCTTTACTTTGTTTTCGGCAACTTTTGTAGTTTAAATGAAAAGTTCTTTAAGTTGAAGTCGAACTCATTCTGTTCGCAATGTTGATTCAAGTTAGCGCAGCTCGGCAACAATGCCGAAGTTGACTTTGTTCTTGTGACACACACGCACACACGCACACACACACACACACACAGAGAGGCACAGCTGAGTTGTTTGCTTAACTTGGCCAAAATGTAGGCTAAGCATTTTTCTTTTGTCTTGACTTCTAGTTGATTAATTGAAGTGGAAAATTGCTGAGCGAGCGAGAGGAGCGCGTATGATTGATAGTTTAAGTTGGGCTTAATGAGGCCTGAAGGGCAACTCTTATGACAACCACAGCTGCCTAGCCAAGAGCTTGACCAAAGCACTCAGTTGCGAGTCCCCAAACTCACACTTATTTGCATATCTAATTACTTGGTATTCCACCAAGAAGTGACCTCCGCCTGGTTCCCTTAATCAGCGTCAGTTAGCCTTCTACAAATTGTGCGGATACACGTAAAACTTACACAATGCGTTTGTTAATGAAGAAAAGTTTGCTCCTCTTTTTGACAAATTGCATGACAATCAGAATGTTGCGCTGATGGACGGAAAGCAGTGAAAGCAGTGAAAGCAGTGAAAGGACTCAAGCCATTGACTGATAGCAGGAATTGTTCATTGCGAAAGCAATTTGCTACCAGCAGCAGCAGCAGCAGCAGCAGCAGCGACAAAAGCCAGCAAATTAAATGATGAGATCAAGCAACGGCAGCCACAACTGAGAAAATTGACAACGATTTTCATCTGGCTTGCAAATTTCCCTCCCCCAAAAAGCAGGCAACAGCGTTTAATTTACGTGACAAGCCGAAAAATGTGCCACACTCGGTTAAAGTGACGGCTGCGAGGGCCAAAAGTCTATCAAATGGTCGACACACAGTTGATTCAGTTACGGCCAAGTTAATAAGAGAACTGTGCGTAATATACCATAAGTTATGGCCGTAACTCGCTTGTCAACAGGAAACCAGGCCCATAAATCGCTCTGTCTTTAATAATCAAATAATTAACTAGTGAAATAGTGATAAATTCGTAGCAAGAAATGTTTGAAGATAAGATATATAGATATGTAAACATAGGAGATACTTATCTTCGATTGTTTGAAGATAAGATACTATACAAAGATAAGTATCTCCTATCTTTACATATCTATATATATATCTATATGTATTGTGACGATTTGATAGACTCCCTTATTATCTAATAAACGAGTTGATTAACCAAATTATTTATCATCTGATTGATGGCTTTGATAGGTGTTTGAATGACTGACAGATTCGCCGACTGAATGAATGTCTGATGGATTGATTGAGTAACTAATTAACTAACTCATAGACTGAATGATTTACTTGATGATCAATACAGCGATTGACTAAGTCATTTACTGATTGACTGACTGATTGAATCACTGATTCACTGATTTACCTAATGATCAACAATCTGATTGACTAACAGACTCATTGCCCATCTAATTACCTGACTAATTGACTAACTCTTTGATTTACAGATTGATTGCTTCAATCATAGACTGACTGATTGACAGATAGATTGACTGACTGATGGACTGAGTTACTTACTTACTGATTGACATTCTGATTGTTAAAGTGATTGGTTAACTGACTCACTGTCTGCCTGATTTATTAACTGAATGATTGACAATAGACTGACTGAGCCACAAACTGATTGACTGACAGGCTCATTGCTCATCTAATTACCTGACTAATTGACTAACTCTTTGATTTACTGATAGATTGCTTCAATCACAGACTAACTGATTGACAGATAGATTGACTGACTGATGGAATTAGTTACTTACTTAATGATTGACAAACAGTCCAAGTGCTTGGTTAACTGACTCACTGTCTGTCTGATTGACTGAATGATTGACAATAGTTTGACTGACTAACTCTCAGATTGAGCCACTAACTGATTGACTAACTGACCTACTAACATTTGGTCTAATATTATTGACAGTTTAAACGACTGATTGCCTATGGTCTTCAATAAATAATAGATCGATTGATTAAATGGCCGACTAATTTAGCTGCCAGTCTAATTGACTAATTGAATAAATTATTGGCATACTAACCGAATGGTTGTTGGACTGATTAGCAACCAAGGTACAGTCTGTGCCGTAAAAGCTATGCAGTATTATTTATATAAAATAGTGCTGACTCTCCGCTTCTGTGAGCATCATAAACTATATATTAATTAGTTTGTATTAGGTAGTATATATATGTAGTAAATGATTATGCTAAATAATATACATTTAATCAATTCAACTAAACTTTCCATCACAAATATGAAACGGAGCTTCATTTGAATAAACATGATAACTTCAAGTAAAATCTGAATTACACAGATAACTATCTTAACTTATAACTTAATAGAATGACTAAGGTTGCAGAAGAAACTAGTAATACTCCAGAGTAGAATATTCAGAAGAAATCTGCTCAAATATAAATATAATAAAGAAAATATTTAAATGAAGTTCTAAAATAAAATGGTAACAGTTTTAGCCAAGAGCGACAATCAAAAGTATGCTAAATATACAGCACAATTAACATTCGGAAAAGCTATCCACAACTGTTACTAACTAAGTTTAGAAATGCCAATTCAGCATACCCTCGCTTCTGGCATATAATTACAGGGTGTTAAACGGGTGCTACACTCTGCTGTTGGTACATGTAATTTGTTACTTGTAATGCGTTTGGAGCAATGATGCGGGTGATGGTTGATGGCAAGCGGGCAGAGGTCGTCGAGTGGCGGGTAGGGGGACGTGTCCTCTAATTGATGCCCCGAACCGAGTCGCGTCGCTTGAAAAGTTTTGTGTATCCTTTTAGCGTTAACTGTACTTTTCTGTGGGTTTGCGGCTGCTTTGGCAGTTGATTTTGCTTTTCAGGTTGTTGTTTTTTATGACTATTGTTGCTGTTGTTGTTACTGTTACTGTAGATGTTTGCGCTCTAATTCGCCGTTAAGTGGCTTTTGGACATTTGTTGCAAAACTTTCCCACTTCTTTTTTTCTTTCTACCACTTGATATAGTTTGTTATTGTCGTTGTTGTTGTTGTTTGTGCTGTCGATACTTTTAGCGGGTTTTGTTGCGGTTCTACAAATGCCGCTGGATAGCCCCCTGAAGTTCTGTTGCGCTAAATTAATGAGTGACAAAAGAGTGAGAAAGTGTGGAGAAGCTTACTCCAGCAAAGCCCAAACTTCTATTGAAGAACTTGAGTCGAAAAGCTGCACAAATTGCTCTGTCAACTGATAGCTATGATTTACTGAAGTCTGTGAACCAAATTCAGGCAAACATATTAAAGAGCAGTGTGTTTTTGCCTAATACTTTAATACTACATACTTTAATAATTGTGTATAGTATACTTCACAATTCTAAATGCCCAATGAAAGTAAATACTTTAAAATACAACGCTGAAGTTGTATCTTCAAAGTTGCATTACAATTGAATTGTAAACATTAAATTTATTAAAGAAACAATTAACTTAAGTGAGGAGCAGTAAATCTAGTAAATAATATTAATCAGATTTAACAACATTTCTCGAGAGAATGATGCGCTTTCTTCGATACTTTCTGTCGATATATAACAGATGGTGGCAGCTGAGATTGCTCCATGAAATCATAACTGGCGCCATCTAGCGCTCGTCGCTTACAAAGTGCTGAATGCGCGTATCGTTTACTGTGTTAAGTTTTATATCGATGTGCGAATTCATTTCTCTATGCTTGCAATGAAATTCTATACAATTTAAACCATTCTCTATTATCGTATGATAATATATCAAGCATATTTCAAAATTGAATTCTTTATAGAGTGATAAACCATCAGAAAATCTATTGTCTGATGCAAAGAGCCTTAAGCTCCATTTGCTGATGTTAAACTATTAATATTTGGCATTTATTAATGGTTATTGATTGTTAAACAATCGCAGTGATGTGTTTGTTGTTTAGCTTTTGACTGCCAAAGTTCTTTTATTAAAGTCATTTACATTTCATATTTCAAACATTTTTCGTAGCTGAATGTGCAAATGAAGAGAGATTTATTTTTTTATATTTTTACAGCTTTAAGCTGGCACACTGAAGAGATCTGAATATGGCACATCTTGTATGATTTAATGGCCACTCGAGTCTGCTCTTTCCAATGCAATCTGCAATCACAATTTGTTGGCCATTTCATTTCATAAATAAACCAATAATTTCATTTAAAAGCCGCACCTGTGACTGAGAGCTCAATGCAGCGCTTCATGAATGTGAAATGTGGACTGACTGCCTTAAATATGTACAAGTGTATGTATCTCTCTCAACGAGTTTATGGTTGCATGTAAGTGGGGGGAGTGTGTGTTCGTTTGGGTCATAAAGCTTTACGGTCCATGGTCGACATGGTCGCCTCATTGTTATGGGCAATAATGCGTTGAGACAAACACGTGAAATAAGATTTTTATGTTGGCATTTTTCTGACGTGCAGGAAGTTGTTTTAATTATAACACCTGGCAGGAAAAGAACCTTAAGAGGCACACACACACATGCGGTACAGTCAGCACAAAAGGCAAAGAAAACACACAGAGAGAAAGAGAGAGAGAGAGAGAGAGGGAGGGAGTGAAAGAGAGTGAAAGAGACGTTGGCTTACAGATTTCATATGCAAAATTTAATTTCACAAATGAGAAACGTTTCACGGTGACTGCATTGAAATCACACATTCTTCATCCCACTCCATTCTCTCTATCTCTCTATCTATCTCTCGCTCTCTCCATCTCTTTCTCTTTCTCTGCTTGTCATTGTCTTTGTCTCTGCCTGCTTTTCGACTCTGTGTGCACATAGTTTGGCGACCAGACACAATTTAACAAATTAAAAAAAGGGCACAGCTCGGAGAGAAGCAAGAATGGCAGGAAGAACAATCCGGATGGAATCTTACAAAACCAAATGGAATGACCATGACCAAGAGTCCAAGCCCCACTCTGAGAAATATGCAGAAATGTGGGGCAATTGTATATACAGATATCCGGCAGTCAACTCTATCAACCCCATGGGCGCAACTAAAATAGATTTTATCGTATACGGCAAACTAGTTCTCTAATTGAATATCAAGAGAGGTTATTATGAGCTAAGCAAACTAGAGTTATACTTGTAGAGTTATACTTTGTGAACATGGGAATAGTTTCCCCTTTCTGTAAATAGATACTTACATCATCTAGGTTTAAGTGTTGGTAGTTGGTTGGTTATACTCACCTGAAAGAGAAGAAACGAGAATTAATAAAAAGATATAACAAATTTGTATTAATTATAATATAATTAAATTAAATATTATATACTTGGACATAAATCCTACTTCTTCTTCTACTCCTATTCCTATTCCTATTCCTATTTCCTATTTCTACTCCTATTCCTATTCCTATTTCCTATTTCTACTCCTATTCCTACTCCTATTCCTACTCCTATTTCTATTCCTATTCCAATTCCTATTTCCTATTTCTACTCCTATTCCTACTCCTATTTCTATTCCTATTCGAATTCCTATTCCTATTCCTATTCCTATTCCTACTTCTACTCCTATTCCTATTCCTATCCCTATTCCTATTCTTCCTACTCCAGTTCCTCTTCCTATTCCTACTACTATTCTCATTCCTATTCCTATTCCAATTGCTACTCCTATTCCTATTCCTACTCCTATTACTATTTCTTATTCCTAGTCCTATTCCTATTCCTACTCCTATTCCTATTCCTATTCCTATTCCTACTTTTACTACTATTTCTATTCCTATTCCTATTCCTATTCCTATTCCTATTCCTATTCCTATTCCTATTCCTATTCCTATTCCTATCCCTATTCCTATTCCGACTTTTACTACTATTTCTATTCCGATTCCTATTTCTATCCTATTCCTATTCCTATTCCTATTCCTATTCCTATTCCTACTTCTACTCCTATTCCTATTCCTACTTCTACTCCTATTCCTATTCCTATTCTCATTCCTACTCCTATTCATATTCCTATTCCTATTCCTATTCATATTCCTATTCCTATTCCTATTCCTATTCCTATCCCTATTCCTATTCTTCCTACTCCAGTTTCTCTTCCAATTCCTACTACTATTCCATTCCTATTCCTATTCCTATTGCTACTCCTATTCCTATTCCTACTCCTATTACTATTTCTTATTCCTAGTCCTATTCCTATTCTTATTCCTATTCCTATTCCTATTCCTATTCCTATTCCTATTCCTATTCCTATTCCTATTCCTATTCCTATTCCTATTCCTATTCCTATTCCTATTCCTATTCCTATTCCTATTCCTATTCCTATTCCTATTCCTATTCCTATTCCTATTCCTATTCCTATTCCTATTCCTATTCCTATTCCTATTCCTATTCCTATTCCTACTTTTACTACTATTTCTATTCCTATTCCTATTCCTATTCCTATTCCTATTCCTATTCCTATTCCTACTTTTACTACTATTTCTATTCCTATTCCTATTCCTATTCCTATTCCTATTCCTATTCCTATTCCTATTCCTATCCCTATTCCTATTCCTACTTTTACTACTATTTCTATTCCTATTCCTATTCCTATCCCTATTCCTATTCTTCCTACTCAGTTTCTCTTCCAATTCCTACTACTATTCTCATTCCTATTCCTATTCCTATTCTACTCCTATTCCTATTCCTACTCCTATTACTATTTTTATTCCTAGTCCTATTCCTATTCCTATTCCTATTCCTATTCCTATTCCTACTTTTACTACTATTTCTATTCCTATTCCTATTCCTATTCCTATTCCTATTCCTACTTTTACTACTATTTCTATTCCTATTCCTATTTCTATTCCTATTCCTATTCCTATTCCTATTCCTATTCCTATTCCTATTCCTATCCCTATTCCTATTCCTACTTTTACTACTATTTCTACTCCTATTCCTATTCCTATTCCTATTCCTATTCCTATTCCTATTCCTATTCCTATTCCTATTCCTATTCCTATTCCTATTCCTATTCCTATTCCTATTCCTACTTTTACTACTATTTCTATTCCTATTCCTATTCCTATCCCTATTCCTATTCTTCCTACTCCAGTTCCTCTTCCTATTCCTACTACTATTCTCATTCCTATTCCTATTCCTATTGCTACTCCTATTCCTATTCCTACTCCTATTACTATTTCTTATTCCTAGTCCTATTCCTATTCCTATTCCTATTCCTATTCCTACTTTTACTACTATTTCTATTCCTATTCCTATTCCTATTCCCTATTCCTATTCCTACTTTTACTACTATTTCTATTCCTATTCCTATTCCTATTCCTATTCCTATTCCTATTCCTATTCCTATTCCTATTCCTATTCCTATCCCTATTCCTATTCCTACTTTTACTACTATTTCTATTCCTATTTCTATTTCTATCCCTATTCCTATTCCTATTCCTATTCCTATTCCTATTCCTATTCCTATTCCTATCCCTATTCCTATTCCTATTCCTATTCCTATTCCTATTCCTATCCCTATTCCTATTCTTCCTACTCCAGTTTCTCTTCCAATTCCTACTACTATTCTCATTCCTATTCCTATTCCTATTGCTACTCCTATTCCTATTCCTATTCCTATTCCTATTCCTATTCCTATTCCTATTCCTATTCCTATTCCTATTCCTATTCCTATTCCTATTCCTATTCCTATTCCTATTCCTATTCCTATTCCTATTCCTATTCATATTCCTATTCCTATTCCTATTCCTATTCCTATTCCTATTCCTACTTTTACTACTATTTCTATTCCTATTCCTATTCCTATCCCTATTCCTATTCTTCCTACTCCAGTTTCTCTTCCAATTCCTACTACTATTCTCATTCCTATTCCTATTCCTATTCCTATTCCTATTCCTATTCCTACTCCTACTACTATTTCTTATTCCTATTCCTATTCCTATTCCTATTCCTATTCCTATTCCTACTTTTACTACTATTTCTATTCCTATTCCTATTTCTATCCCTATTCCTATTCCTACTTTTACTACTATTTCTATTCCTATTCCTATTTCTATCCCTATTCCTATTCCTATTCCTATTCCTATTCCTATTCCTATTCCTATCCCTATTCCTATTCCTACTTTTACTACTATTTCTATTCCTATTTCTATTTCTATCCCTATTCCTATTCCTATTCCTATTCCTATTCCTATTCCTATTCCTATCCCTATTCCTATTCCTATTCCTATTCCTATTCCTATTCCTATTCCTATCCCTATTCCTATTCTTCCTACTCCAGTTTCTCTTCCAATTCCTACTACTATTCTCATTCCTATTCCTATTCCTATTCCTATTCCTATTCCTATTCCTACTCCTACTACTATTCCTATTCCTACTCCTATTACTATTTCTATTCCTATTCCTATTCCAATTCCTATTCCTATTCCTACTTTTACTACTATTTCTATTCCTATTCCTATTTCTATTCCTATTCCTATTCCTATTCCTATTCCTATTCCTATTCCTATTCCTATTCCTATTCCTATTCCTATTCTTCCTACTCCAGTTCCTCTTCCTATTCCTATTACTATTCTCATTTCTATTCCTATTCCTATTCCTATTCCTATTCCTATTCCTATTCCTCCTCCTATTCCCATTCCTATTCGTATTCCTATTCCTATTCCTACTTCTATTCCTAATCCGATTCCTATTCTTCCTACTCCAGTTCCTCTTCCTATTCCTACTACTATTCTCATTTCTATTCCTATTCCTACTACTGTTCCTACTCCTATTTCTATTCCTTCTTGTATTCCTACTCCTTTGCCTACTTCTACTTCTATTCCTATTCCTATTCCTATTCCTACTCCTATTCCTATTCCTATTCCTACTTCTACTCCTATTCCAATTCCTATCCCTATTCCTATTCCTTTTCCTACTCCTATTCCTATTTCTTTTCCTACTTCTACTCCTATTCCAATTCCTATTTCCTGCACAAAGTATATGCATTAATGCCGCAAAACTCTTTCACTCCATTTCCGAAATACTCGTGTTAATGTTTGCCAAAATCTGAAATCAAATATGCATTCCTCAAATGATATGATTAAATATTTAATCATATAGTTTTCAGGTTTTTCCGGATACATTTGAATGCATAGACATCATGGGAATTGGGGTTCATCCGTAGCGATGAATAATTGAGAAGGTCCTGGGACCCAGCAGATCGTACAGGTTGCTTTAATATGGGTTTAAGCCATTTCATTTATTATTTAAGCTGTGGCACAATTCGGTCGCGTTGGCTGTCAAAAATGCAATCGCCAAGCGAAAGCTGGAAAAACAACAAAATACGGTAAATCGGAAAAAAAGAAGAAAAATGGGATGCAGTGAAATTCAATTACTACTACGGCGGCAGTCAACAAGCGCCGGATAGGAGAGGGGTGAGAGGGCGAGAGAGTGAGAGGGCGAGAGAGTGAGGAGGAGCGGGAACTACAAATGTTGGGTACGTAGCGAGATGTAACTGTTGTTTGCACATAAATTGTTTGTAGTTATGCCAATGCTCATAATGTGTTTGTGTGTGTGTGTGTGTGTGTATGTGTGTGTGTGTGTTACCCCTCCGTAACCCCTTTTCACCCCACTGCAGCTGCCATTCGCCATTCGCTGGCATTTTCTCCCAGCCATGTGTCAATGAAAAAAACAAAAAGTAAATACGAATAATCCAACGCCAAAACGTCGCAGTTTTTCCAAGGCAATTTATGTGACCTCTCCCTCTCCTTCTCATCCTCTCTTTCAGTCATTTTAGCTCCCCTCCCTTCACTCTCTTTGTCAACCAAATGTGTTCCATAATTTCTGCTTTTATTAACCATGTGAACGACTGTAGAAAAGCAAAAGGCAAAAAGCAAAGTAATAATATTGTACAAATAATGACTTTGTATTTGATAAACGACGTACGCAGTTTGCCAGCCAGTGAAACGTATATAGATTTATACTGAGCGAGGTCGGAATATAAAATACTAATGAATTGGAGAGCTGAGAGTGAAGTGTATTTAATGAAAATATATGTGACAGTGCAGGCAAGTTGAATACTTTAATGTCTTTATCCACAAACTAGTCACCAGTCGCCTTGTCAGCACAAAGATTCTTTTTTATTGAGATTAAGCAGACTCTTCTGACTTTAGGCATATAGTTAAACTTAAATATTTTAATGTCTTTATCCACAAACTAGTCAGAGTCATTGAGATTAAGTAGACTCTTCTGACTTTAGGCATATAAAAACTTGTCTTCATTTTCCTATACAATTCTGTAAATTAGTTTAAAGAAAATTCTTTCAGATAAAACTCTTTAAAATTCAATTTGATGCTCCAAGAATTAAGCAGAGAATGCTTGCATTTAATAGTTTTCTATTTTTCGGTAATAGAAGTATTTTTAAACACATTATAAACTATTAAATTTCCTAACTCATTCATTTTAGACAGCCACAGACATTGCATAGCATTTAGGCAACGATAAAACTGATTATGAATTGATATTTTTGTGGAATATTATAGTATTTGGTGAGGTTATTAAATAAGTATATGTAACGAAAGTAGTAGTGCAACAAAGTGGCAACGCTCAACAGCGAGTAGCAGCATTACGACTAGGTGGCAAGCATTAGTTAGAGATGACATCGAGAAGAGTTGCAAGAGAGAAACCATGGAAGAAGATTGTGAAAAGAAGTCGCTAAGAAAGAAGTTAAGCTAAGAAGATTTGAAAGACTCGAGTGCAAGTAAAATTGCTGTTTTCTTTGATTGCTGTTTACTGATCATTTGTTTACTCCTTTCCTATATTCAATTTCATTCGACATTCATTTAATTTTAATACATAGATATAATATTCTTTATATTATATACAAAATGAACCTATGAGAACGTGTGTTAAACTCTAAGAAACAAACAAATTTTAAAGTAAAAGAGTTCTTTACAGCTTGATTGCTTTGCCTGATAGACAAAGAGTGATAACTGATGAAGAAAGAAAACTTCTGAAGCCACGAATGATGAGAGAGAGTTACAAAGTTGTTACCTCCTTTCTTTTTATTCTGTCATGCCAAATTAAAATGAATTTAAATGCATTTCATCTACTTATTGTCGCTCTCATCCATCATATTAACATCAAATTAACACAATTAGCTGCAAAATTAGTATTTGCAATCAAATAATTAATACAGTAATTAAGCAGATCATCAAATGACACTTGTGCATCCATTTGCCGTAATATATTAAACTAAGAACCTATTTATTACACTCGACTACTGTTGAGTGTATTTAATGCGCCACTTCACTGCGACCTAAGCTCCACTTCAACTTGGCTAATAGGTCTGGATAGTGGCCATAACTTTTTAATTAGCCGCCTGGTACATTGACCATGTCAAATCAAGTTAACCACATACTCCTTCTCGTACTCTCACTGAGGAGAGAAATCCATCAGCTAATTAAATGAAATTTGATTGCATATTGTGCGAGTGTGCGAGTGTGCGAGTGTGCGAGTGTGTGTGACATTAAGAACTCTTCAGTTGCCACATTAATTGTCGCTTTATTTAACAATTGTTTCATTTGGTGACGCTTTAATATTTGTTTAAATAAATGAGGTAGTAAAACGTGTAAAGAGGCTAATAAGCGGCCGCTTAAGGCCATCAGCAATTTGCCCCGACACTTTCACTTTCACTCCCACTTCCCCCTCTCACTCTGAGCAATTAAAGAGCTTGTTAGCTGCCCTAATAATGTTGCAAGCTTAATAGTTTTTGCTTCAAGCAGCGTGCCGCATTATCGAAGTTGCCACGTTGCGTCGTTGCGTCGTTGCCACTTCTTTGCAACCCTCCAGCGAATTGCTCAATCATTCAACTAATAGACCAGGCGACGAGCTACGACTACTGCCCATCTCAACTGGGCGTAATTGCAACATTGCGGGGCGTGGCACACTAACTACTTCCATTGCTCGAAGTCTCTAACAGACAAACGCTTAATTAGCTTTACCAAACGGAAGACTTTTCGTGTAAGATAAAACAAACAGCAAACATGATGTGGAATTTGCAACTTTCTTGCTCCATCTATGCTAGGGAACATGCCACACAATGCAGTTTGCTAAATCTGTTGAACAGCATTACAGTGGTAATGTACCAAAGGCTTTGTCAATTGATAATACTTCAAAATTGTTACATTTGCTTACAGAGGCCACATTCTATAAAGCTCATGGATGAGAAGCATATATTAGTTATGTTTCTGCACTATATGAAACAGTTTGAAGGAGAAACAATGTGGATGCTTGTGTGGACTCATTAAATATATATAATCTTGATCAGCATCAGCTGTTCGATTGTAAAAGTAGCTGCAACTCAGAGACTATAAGAGCCAGAGTCATGACAGAGCCGGAGTAATGACAGAGTCAGAGTCAGGCCAGAGCTAGAGACAGGCCAGAGCTAGATTTAGGACATAGAAAGAGTCAGGACAGAGCCAGAGTTAGGCCAGAGCCAGAGTCAGACCAGAGCCAGAGTCAAGCCAGAGTCAGAGTCAAGCCAGAGCTTGATTTAGGACATAGAAAGAGTCAGGACAGAGTCAGAGTCCAGCCAGAGCTAGGGACAGGCCAGAGCTAGATTTAGGACATAGCCAGAGGCAGGCCAGAGACAGAATCAGCTGAGAGCCAGAGACAGCCCAGAGCCAGAGCCAAGCCAGAGCTAGAGTCAAACCAAACACTCTTAAATCGCTAAATAGACTTATTACCTCAGCTTTTTATGCTCACGTACTTCAGAGAGCTCTCAGTATTTAAAAAATCAGCCATTCCATTTATCATTAGCAATCATTCCACTTAAAGTTATTAAGATTAATTTAATACAACAATAGTTATGGCGCTCTCAAGTTGTGATCAGCAACGGAAGCGCACAAAGTGCATAAGTATTAATTTATACGGTTTAATATTTATAGATACAATTAATATATATTTAAACTGTGTAACGGGCAGCTTCTAATGGGTGTCAAATAGATTTAAAATAGATAAGAATAGATTAAGGTGCACGCATCGTAACTCATAAAAGACAAAGCACAAGATTGATGTAACTGATATACAGAGAGGCAAAGCTAGTTATATTTCTAAGAGTAGATGTGTGTGTGAGTGTGTGTGTGTGTGTGAGAGAGAATGTATGTGTGTGTGTGTGTGCTTGTGTGTTTGGCAATACTTGCAGTCTTATAAGAAGTAACCGTTTTGCTTGGATCCTACTTGAAATGGCCCGCTGTCGTTACCATTACAATTCATTTATATGTGTGGCATGTTTTATGGCATACTTTGCTGCGCTGCCATTAATCAACATTAAAAGTGTCAACAACAACAATAACAATAATAACAACAGCTACAGCAACAATACACAGACACAACAATAGCAGCAGCAACAAAGCGAGAGAGCGAGATGGCGAGCAAAGAAATGAAAAGGAAAATGCTGAGCCAGCGTCTTTGCTAGTATGCAAAATAAAATGTGAAAAGCCCTCATAAATAGCTGACACGTCGGGGCCTCGGAGCGCGACGGCACAGGTGAGAGAAGAGAGAACAGTAAGAAGAAGAATGTCGGGGGAACTAGTTCACTGGGTAGCTATAAAGCAATCAGCAGGTGTTTGTCATATTTCCCGAGTAAATTATTTACCTTGACAACTTGATAATTCAGCAGTCAGCATTCAGTTCAATTTCTTGCGCCGTTTGACCCAACATTATTTATAGAATGCTAAAACTTATATATACTTTCAAAGAAGTAAGTGTGCTGTAGTGGAGAAACTGACTAGAAGATACCCGGTATTTAAGAGAAATATATATATATATATATATTGTACCTATGAATTATTTATGTATTTATATGATGAAATGTATATATATTTTGAATGGTATTTTGCATTTTGATAGATTGTTTGTATTTGAAAAGAAATAAGAATGCTATAATTGAGTAACTGACTACCAGATACCCGGTACTTAACATAAACATATATTTATTGTACCTATGAATTATTAGGATGCTAAATTTATATATTCTCAAAGATTATTTGTATTTGAAAAGAAGTAAGAATGTAATAGTTGAGAAAGTGACTAGAAGATACCCGGTATTTAAGAGAAATATATATTTATTCTTCCTATGGATTATTGATGTATTTATATGATTAAAAGTATATATATTTTGAAGGGTACTTTTGCATTTGAAGAGAAGTAGGAATGTTAAGGTTAAGAAAGTTACTTTAAGATACCCGGTACTTAACAGAAATATGTATTTATTGTGCCTAGAATTATTAGAATGCCAAACTTATATATTTTCAAAGATTGTTTGCATTTGAAAAGAAATAAGAATGCTATAGTTAAGTAACTGACTACCTGACTACTTGTTACTTAACTTAAACATATATTTATTGTATATATGAAATATTTATGAAATATTGTAATATTTTGAAAGTTTTTTATGTTGGAAAAGAAGTAGGAATGCTATAGTTGAAATAAATAATTAAGGTACACGGTACTTAATAAACAATATATATATTATATCTATAAACTATTATTTCTTTATAACACGAAAAACTTCTGTATTTTTAATGACTCCTAGCAATTTCATAGAACTTCAAGATACACGCTACTTAACATAGTTTTATCATTTAATTTATTATATCTATAAAACTTGCACTTAACTTTGCAGACGTTGACGTTAAAACGAGTGCAGTAAAGCAAACTCTTCCTGCCACACATAAGCTAAGTTTAAAATAAGCTTTAATCTGCTAATTTGAAGGCATACCCTTGTACACCACAACTAATGGCTATAATAAGAAGTATACCCAGGAAACAATGAAGTCAACCAATTGCTCCAAGTGCTGCTTCTACAAGTCGAGCTGATGATGCTGCAAAAGGAATTGTGAACCGCAATCAAGCAACTGTTTGCCAATCGTTCAACCCTATTCTTATTAAATTACATTAAACACATTTCACGGTACACTCCCCCTGGGCGGGGTAATGGAAAAGAGGTATTTCTTTGGTTAAGTAAACTCTGCGATTGCTTTACACGCTGTTCCTTCTGCCTGAGCTTTTGCCACGATGTCAGCACTTTATAGAATGTTTTGCATTTAAATTAAATTGAATAAACCACTAATCCAATTCACTGGCCACACCCCAGTGCCTTTATCCCCCCCACAATAACAACAGCAGTGCAAACAGAGGTCACATCAACACTCTGATAAACATTTTCCATATCCTTCCTTCCTTTTTCTTTTGTTCAGAAGTGAGTTGTGTTTTTGTCCCCAATTAATTTGCATGTTTTTGTGGGTCGAAACCAGTCTAAAGGCATTTTCACAGCTATACAGTTTAGCGCTATACAAGCTGTTTAAAGCTCACAAGTTCTGGTGTTGCAATGTGTCTTGACAATGTCAATTAGCTGGCCAATAGCCATGGACAATTGCACTTGCTGTGGAGGCATAGTTTAAACGCTTTCTCTTGGCCCATAAAAGTATGCTACACTTTTTAGTTTCTGCCTACAAGTTTGTGTTGTGAATGTGTATGTGTGTTGTGTGTGTGTGTGTGTTGTAAGCATGTTGTGCTTTACATATATAATATGCCGCGACAATAGCTAGAGCAGCTGAGCGGAGACTGCAACTTTTGGCACTCACTGTGCTCAGTCTGCACATCTTTTCAAAACTTTTAGGCATTCAGTTTAGAGTCTTCATTCGTTGTTGCTTCAAATATAAATATATAAATAAAATATATAAATATATAAATATATAAATATATAAATATATAAATATATAAATATATAAATATATAAATATATAAATATATAAATATATAAATATATAAATATATAAATATATAAATATATAAATATATAAATATATAAATATATAAATATATAAATATATAAATATATAAATATATAAATATATAAATATATAAAAATATAAATATATAAATATATAAATATATAAATATATAAATATATAAATATATAAATATATAAATATATAAATATATAAATATATAAATATATAAATATATAAATATATAAATATATAAATATATAAATATATAAATATATAAATATATAAATATATAAATATATAAATATATAAATATATAAATATATAAATATATAAATATATAAATATATAAATATATAAATATATAAATATATAAATATATAAATATATAAATATATAAATATATAAATATATAAATATATAAATATATAAATGTATAAATATATAAATATATAAATATATAAATATATAAATATATAAATATATAAATATATAAATTTATATAACTTTACGATTGAAAAGATTAATTTAATAGTTCTGCAATTTTTAAGTTTCCGAAACTATTACTACAAACTTCAGCTTTTATATAAGAAAATAAATATTTATGCAGTTTTATAATTCGATAGTAAATTATTAACATCAGCATTTTATGGGCCATCAATCATTTTTCTTGCTTTTTAAACTTTCGTTCAATTCATAAACAAGTAAGGAATCATTCAACTAGAAGATACCCTGTAATCGAGTGGAAAAGTACAAATAAAGAATCAAAAGAAAATTTCTGTTTTATATACAGTAAATATAATATTATTTTTTAGGAAAAGTTGCACAAAGTCGCATTAAATTTGCAAAAAAAAGAACGCCAATTGAGGGCATTTTTTGGGGTTTTGTGTAGAAGAAGAACCCCATTCCTGTTGCGGAAAATGCATCCGCTCGCTGGCTGTGCGGCTCACACTTACATTTCCGAATTTATAACCACAATAAACCGCAACAAAAGCGACAACCACAACCATAAACTGCAGCTATACTCAAACCCCTTTATTGCTGCTCCTCTCTCGCTGTACAACAACATATAAATTGCCATAAAAATATAAAATATGTATATAAAAATAAAGGAAACTCTACAGGCTCTATACTCGTACTCATACGCATGCCAAGCAAACAAAAATGTAATGCCAAAAAGCGACCAATCTTCATTGCTTCTGTTGGCTGCGCTCCCTTTCCGTTGTGGCCAAAAAGAAAACACAATTTTCTGCACGAAAAGTCAAAGCAATTCACATAGAGCACATACCCTAGTTGCAACACGTAAGTGGCTGTATTAGTTTTATTTTTTTTAGAGTGAATAGAAGCTTTAACTAAAGAAACTATTATTAGCTTCACAGTCCAAATACAATATATAGTTGTATAATAGTTCCATATTATATTTGTGCTGCTTAACTGACTGAATGATTGCTTGAACGTTTGACTGATAGACAATAAGCGCATAGCTCAAAGTCAATGAGACAAGCAGCTGCATTTTATACAGCGCTTTTCCTTTTATGATATATGAGTAATTCCCTCTCTACATCCTAGGCTGTTAAATATTATTGAAAATATAGCTTTGTTGGGAATTGCAGAGGCAACAAATGTATATTTATTAAATATAAATAAAAGTGAAAATCGAACGTGAAGTTTGTGGTGGAAAACGGGTTAGGCATATTCATATTTATTAAAATTATAGTTAAAATTGTAATATCAAAAATAATTGTAAGTACATAAGCTATAAGTATTCTCAAGTCTTTCAAATGTTACCACAATCGAATATTGTATTAACAAATTTTGACTCTCGGCACTTCTTTAAATTGATTTTCATATTTTTATACATAAATCAGAATAATTCCTACAAATATAAACAAAATGATAACATAATAAGATGACTGTAAACTCTACATCAAAAATAAGCTAATAAGTATTCTCAAGTCTTGTTAAACAAAGGTTTTTGACTTTGCTTTCTATATAATACTTAAGATATAAAACTTCTGACAAATATTATAAATATTATAGAAAATAACTCAACATTAAAATAAGTTAACAAGTATTCAGAAGAGGTCTTACAAATGTTTCCACAATCGAAAAATGTCTCAAATATCTACAGCTATCATCTCTTAGCTCTACTTTTAATTGTTTTTCAATGTTAATTTCCTACAGATACTTCTACTTGCGAAAAGAAATACTAAAGAACTTCAATCAGTTTCAGTTTGAGTGAGCCTAAAGTAAAATTTTAAGCTGATTCCCCAAGGGTATTCAGTATTCGAGCAGTTCGTACAAGTATTTTGTAATTTCTTACAGCTCGTATTATTCTTAAGTCGCTGCAAAGACACACGAAAATAAATTCGCACTTGTTGTTGATGGTAAATTAAAATGCACAACAGATTTACATGCCCCAGAGAGGGAGGCAGACAAAGTGAGAGAGTGAGAGGAGGAGAGGCAGAGAATAAAAGAAAGAGAAAGATAGCGAGAGGTAGAGAATTCTGCGGCGGGAATATTAACATTATATAAGGCGCTTGCACCTGAAACTTTTGCCACCTGGAGTGCAGAGAAAAGTTCTTGCAAAAGTTTTTCCAAGCATCTACCCTTTCTCTGCCCCCCTTTTACTCCCGCCCTCCCTTCACTAGAGGCTCTAGCAAACCAAGTAAACCGCAAAACTTGGACTTCGCATTAAGCTGAAATAGATGCCGTTGTGGCAAGTTGTGATTCACCATGTGTGGGTGTGTGTGTGTGTGTGTCCCCCCTTCCCTGAAATGTATGCAACATTTAGTTGCCTGTAACCCAAATGAGCAGCGGCATCAAGCGTTATGCATCCGTGCGCTTAAGGCCTGTCACACAGTGGGCGGACGTGTGCGGTTAATGCCGCAAACACAACAACGCAACGCTATGCAACACTGCATACAGGGTGTCAATCAATCATGATTGCGAAAACCAAATGCGAGGAGCAAAGAATTGGGTTTCCATTTCGTGTACATGCTCGACAATCGCCGTAATGTGTGGTGTTTACTGCACTTAACGAGATGCCTACCACACACGCTCACCACACACACCTACCACACACTCACACACACACACACACACACACACACACTCACTCACCTTCCTCAATGCCAGTGGTCAGTCAGTGCAATTTGTACATCAATCATGTGCTTCGTATTCGCCTCTCAAAATTTAATTGACTTTGATTTTGTAAGGTTCATGCTTATCGCATGTGTGTGTGTGTGGGTGTGTGTGTGTGTGTGCACAGAGTGTATACACATGTGTTTGTGGATTTGTGTGAGTTTTGTCTAATTTGGCTCGTTTCACTGCTGCTGATTGAGTGACAAATTTGTAATGTACTGTGAAATTGAGTTGATGCTCTCGTTAAGTGCCATTCCCAAATTGACAATTGCCAATCGACAATAGACCTGAAATCGCTCTATAAAATTCCATTTATCATTTATCATGCTCTTTAATTTCATTTGGCATTATTCTTGTTGTCATTTCACTAATTTCCATTTGTCAAATATGGTTTAAATGTTGCATACGATTTGTATTTGAGTTTTGTTTACTTCGATTATCGATTCTTGAAATGTAAATAAATTTTATATTTTTTATTACATGCTGCAAGTTTATTTGGTTTACTTATTTGCTTAGCTTTTTGTTGTTTATATTTTGGGGAAATTCCAATTGAATGCGTTTAGCGTGAGTTGAGTGAGTGCTGCACTAAAGGATACCCTTTCTAAAGACTGAACTTTGATTGATAAACTAAGAGAAGAGAAGGTAATTCAATTAGAAAACGCAAAACGAAAGTTTAAATTAAATTACAATTATCATACTAGGAGAGTTTTCAACTAGAAGATACCCTGTACACATGGCAGAGTAGCTTTGACAGAAGAAGAGAGAAAATACTCCCACGATTGATAGAGGAATAGAAGAAGTTTGTTAAACTTGCAGCAAATAAGAAAGTGCATTACAGTGATGTCTAGTAGGAGAGCACAGCACAGCAGAGATCATTATTACAGTGACGTCCTTAAAGTTGTGTCCAGAAGTGGATTACATTAGATATTAAATTAAAAATATAGACATATCATTTCATACGATTTAAAGGAGAGCAACAGTCAGAGTTAAGAGAGTACGCGGCTTGCAATGGCTACAGTGACGTCTGTTTCAACATGTCTGGTAAACACTCTTTACACAATTGATAGAAGAAACAAGCAAGATAAATCCTAGAAATAATGCCAACGCTAAGCTGATCAGTGAAGCTGAAGAAAAGCTATTAAAACAGCCCAGAATTTGTTTACTTATCGAATATTCGGCATGAAGAGAAACTGTAGCAGGATTAGGAGACTCAGCGTTGTTAAGGCTAAATAAATTACGCAAACACACACAGATTTAAGCCGCCTCAGAGGCCGCAGCAAAGCGTAAGTGGGAGATTGTGAAGTTACCGTCATATGGCTGTGTGCCAATTAATTATTCATAATTAGCCGCTAACTAAATGTTTAACTAATTCGCAGGCTTCGCTGTTGTGAAACTCTGCCGGGTGTTTATTTAAAAAATGGCCTTAAAATTGCAGTCACAGTTGGCCAACATTGCGTAAACATTGTTTATTTATTTTTCTCATTTTTTTGTTTTTTTTTTGCAGTTCAACAGTATTAAAAGTTTTTCATTAGAGAGACGCCACATTAAGTGTGATTTATGAGCGGCGCTTGTTGTGCCAACCTTGCCATGAAAATGGCAATTAAAATTGTCAACAGGGGCCATGCGGAGTGCAAAAGTAGTCCGAAATATTTGGCATTCATATTGCGTGTCTCCTAGGCATAGAATCATTGAATAAATCAATTGATTAGAGCTTAATTTTGTTGCAAATAGAAATCGATGATTTGCATTTGGTTTGATTTAAATTTGAACTCTTAAGGGAATATGATAAAAGACACGTTAAAGGGAGTTTAATTTGTAAGCTATTCGAATGAAATATTCATTCAACTGTCGCTTTAGGATTTTGAAGTTAAAGTTTAGTATATATAATGCTGCATAGGCTTAAACCAAATACTTGATGTTACTTTAGCTTAAAACACTTTCTATTGCAAAGATATTTTGCATACTTTAACAGCTTTAATTGAAATGAATTTTAACTAAACGCATTTTCATTTAATTTCTGCACAATATGCAAAAAAGTTACCAAAGACTTGTTTTAATTAAAAATAAAATTAGAAACACTCAACAACTCCTAGTCCAAAAATAATTCTCAAGGCTCGATTTAGAATCTATGCCGTCTTAATAATAAGCACAAACCAAGCAATTTCAATTCAGGTTGGAATCTCCAATTTTTAATAGATATAAGCTACAGTTCAAAGTTGTTGACTATAGTTAATTGTAAGGTAAATATGTGGCCTTAATTTTCTCTCAGTTAGAAGCGGAATATCGCAGTCTTTTGATGACCAAGCATCTCAGCAAGTTGATGCTATTGAAATGAGCTACAAATGCAGCTGAAGTGAAGTGACTTCTACCACTAAAAGTGTGTAACTGCTTGAATATGAATTCGACTCTAATTTGAGCATACTCGATAGACTCGAACTCAATTTGGAGGTTTTGATATAAAGATAAAATGTACGCTGAATAGGAATTTCGATTGGCAGTGAATGAAAGTACAACTTTTGAGTTAGTTAAGTTTGCATATATGCAAAAGTTGAGTTATATGTTTTATGTTCGGCGGAAAATAACTTTGCAAATTCACTCAGCGAATTTCTGTGAGATATTTTTGATGCTCAGCAAACACACAAGCACACACACACACACACACACACACACACATACAAACACACATACATAGCTGCGTCTAGTCGTTGTCTACACACTCCCTTGCCCCACCCACTGCCCCGCACACAATGTTAGCAGCACGAGGGCATTAACTGGGTACAGACTGAAAAGCAACTATCGCTTATTGCGGGGTCTGAGCAGCAACCACCGCGACAACCACCGCAACAACGTCAACGACAACAACAACAACGATAACAACAACAACGACAACAACTTTATATTTATGTAAATATTTTGGAAGAACAAACAGAACGCCTGGATGAGCACTCTGGCGCTCTCAGGTGTTGTCTCGGTTGAAGCAGCAGTATGAATATTTTAGGCAGGCACTGTGTCAACTTTGCTATGGGAAACATGGCGCGTCTAGACGCCAACGAGCATAAGTTTGTTTTGGGGCTTTTTAACACACACACACACAAAACTTGCAAATATTTTTTTAATATAAATTGCACTGTTTAACATTGTTTATACATATTTTATTTTTTAAATTTTATTATTTATACTAATATAATATAATTGTATTTACTCACTCAGCAATGCTTTTAGATAGCGGCCAGCGCTCCATGGAGGCCTGATATTTCATATTCTCGATTTGCTTCTTTAATGCGTCCCGATCCATGTTTTGTAGAGCACTGGGATCCATGTCGGCCAAAATTTATCCACATGCCACCCCTGCAAAGGCCACAAGAGAGCGAAATGTTAAGCTCATATATGGAGATGCTATAAAAATCTGCACACATGCTCTCTCACTCTCTCTCACCCACTCACACACTCACACTCGCTCTCTTTGTTGTTGCGCCTGGCTCCCTCACGCTTCAGCAGCAGCTGCACTTGTGCTCTGCCTGTGTGTGGTAGTTGGCAACAGAGCGCAACACCCTGTTTATACTAATGGCCGGTGTTTGGAGTTTTGCAGCACTCAGCTGGCGCCTGCGCACAGTATTAATAACAAATCGATAGAGAGCGCAAAAATGAGAAACGAGAGCGAGAGTGTGAGAGAGCGCGTGTGATTTAACAGTGCCGCCTAAAAGGCTGCTATAAAAACTGGTAGCGATTGTCGCTCGTTGTTAACGTGCTTAAAAATCATTTGTTTACCTCTGTCTGAACGTGGGAGAAGATGTGTGAAAAAAAAACTGGAATGCAGCCAAAAATAAAAGGGCGCGCCCGTCGCATTTTTCAAATGCAAGAATTCCAAAAAAAAAATAATAACAAAAAGAAAACCGCTGAGCCAAGTACGCAGTTCTTTCGCGTTCTCTCTCCCTCTCCCTCTCTCACTCTCACTCACACTCTCTAGCGTGAAGCTCGGCCGGCTTTCATGTTGTAATTTATTAAACCACATTTTTGTTTATTTAGTCAAAGTCCCATTTGGTTTTTACGTCATAAATAAAAGCAGCGTGTCAAAATTTGAGGGTGCGAAAAGGCTGCGTGTTGTCGAGCAATTAATTTATGGCAGCGTAATGTTTAGCTAACTGTATTTATGATGTATGTATATCAATAAATTGAATAGCAACAAAAGAAAGGAATTCCCAAATTCTTTAAGCTGAAATATTGAATTCTGGATTGTCTATTTTTAGAGGTAGCTTGTAAAAAGAACAGTTAAACGTTAAGCATTAGCATGTCATGTTAAGCAGTAGCTTTAACAGTAACAGCTGCTGTTACTGTCAGCCTAGACACAAACCAGCACTAATTTTATTGCATGCTACAAAGCTCAACTATTTGGCATAGAAAACCAATATTAAGTAATAAAAACAACCGCAACATTGGAAGTCTTGGGTCACAAGGTCACAAGGGTCTAGGGTCACAGGTACTGTGACAACGGACAGACAGCTAACGCAACCACAAGCAGCAGTTGATTCCCCAATGATTTTCACTATCAACTTCGGCTATAATCAACGCTAGTGTTGTTGTAAGTTGGCTTTCCTTTCAGACAGGAACAGCAACGGGGCGTGGACAATAATGCACTCCAGTTGTCCTGTCCTCCTGTCATACGGCCCCAACGTTCTGTAGGTGTAACTTAACAAATAGAAAAAAGGACAAACCCGTCAGGCTGACCAGTTTGTCCATGTCCCTTAGTCAGCTGTCTACTTGGGGAGTCGGTACATCATTTTTTGTCGCTTCGTTGGTTAACTGACAGCGGTTACTCCATTCTGTTTGTGGGCCTTAACCAAACCGACCAGCTGTCAGACTGTAAAAGGATTTTGGGCTTTAACCCAACGGAGCTGCTGAGCAGCTGTGTTGCTTGCGGACCTGTTTTTTGTTGTTGTTTTTTTTAACACCCTCTGCTTTAAGAGCATCGTCCAGTGCAGTCCAAGTGTTAATGGCTAAAATTGTTGTAAAAAGCCAGATTTAATGTCGCCTTGCGTCTCGGCTTCTCCTTCACTGAGGACAGGACAGTAAAGGACATTGTGCCGGCATGGAAAGGATGTGTGTGTGGTTGTTCTGCCTCTCATTCGTAGAACATGTGTCCTGCCTGCTGTGTTCTCATGTTGACAACATCGGACCAGTGCCACTCAAAGCTTAAAGTTGGTTTAATTAAAACTTTTCCTATGAGTTTTCCTAGCTAGCCAACTAAGCAACCAGCCATCGCTTTCATTTTGGCCATTTAAATGTGCAAATCATTGGAGTTTTTGGCTGAAAGCACTTTGATGTCTGCTAAACTAAGCGTATTTCCAACGAACATAAACGAAACCAGCTAAAGAGCAGAGACAAGACTAACAAACTGTTAGATACCCTGCAGGGATATCTTTTCGCTTAGATAGAGATTAATTTAAAAGAGTATTTCAATATCACCTCACTTACATAATATACATCTCAATTAGTTTTCTATATTGGCTCATTAGTACTTTTCCTCTTAGTAGACTTCTCTCAATCGACCTCTAGATTGACTCGATAGAATATCAGCTCTCTACTCTTCCTTAACTTTGCTGCTTCCAAAAGATATGCGAAGGAATTTGTGCATTCATAGCAGATAGCTATTGATCTGTACTTATCTAACTCTCAATTACATTGATATAATATAATCCTCAACTCAACTCTGATAATCGTATTCCCTATATAACAAACTGCTCTCTCAGCCACATAGAGATAAGAATATAAATTAGAAGAATTTCTACATTTATTGTCCGGTTGAGCTATCGAAATTCAAACTAATTGTTAGCAGCAATTGCCAAGCGACTGACATATGGCCTAGGCTGCCTAGTCCGTTCAAATAGGTGCCACAGAAGTGGATGCCAGAGCCAAGCGAAGCTGGGCAAGACACTTGCATCGGCTGCAGCTGAAAAAGTAGCAGAAATTTATCTCATAGCCCCAAATAAAGAACATGCAACGGACATAAATCGTTAGCAAAATGTTTTTGGCGGTTACAAGCGGCTGTTCTCAATTCCCATTCCCATTCCCATTCCCTCGCCCTTTCCACGCTTCCCCTCACGCTACATCTCTCATCCCGTCGTCAAACGCTTTGGGGTGTTTATTGTCCTCCCTCTCTAACACACACACATGCGATAAGCGGCTCGTGAGAGTGAGCGTATGTATGTGTGTGCGTGTGTGTGTCAACGTTCAAGTTTTTTACACTCTTCCCCCCTCTCCTAGGGAAAACAACAGACCCGTCCCACGCATCCTGCATCTCTGCAAGCGACAAGGACAACTACGAAAAGTCAAGTGATTTTCGTTTCTTTTTTGATTGTTGTTGGCAACCTATTGTTGTTGTTGTTGTTGTTGTTATTGTTGTTGTTATTGCTGTTCTTGTTGTTATCCTTGTTCTTGTTATTGTTGTTGGTTGTCCGAAAAAGAAAACAAATTGTCAACCGTCAGCCAGGTCCTGTCAGGCAGTGAGTCAACCATAGAAACGAGTCTCATATGTAACTACGAGGGTCGCTCCATAAGTCTTCTCGCCAACAATTGAAATTAATGTACACTTCAGTCGTTTTTTTAAGCTCTATAAACTATTTCAGCATTGCAAGTGAATCTATTGAGAAGAGTTTTTCTTATCTGACAGCAGAGGGAAGTCGCAGAATGATGAATCAGCTAGATATATAATAATAACAAGCAAGACTCATTGAGCGACCCTCGCGCAGTCATAAATATACATTTATGAACTTTCAGTGCTCACATAAGAATGTGGCACAAAAAAATATGCTTGCATTAACTCTACAGCATATAAGAGTAACAAAAATTGGTCAACACTTGAAAATGATTATTTAACATAACGTTGAGGTTTTTCTTTTATTATATCCTGTACAGGGATATTTTAAATTTGTGCAAAATTGAAGAAGGAGACAAGGCTAACCCTATTAAGTATATATATTCTTGATCAGCATCAACATCAGACAGAAAGTGTTTGGTTTCATATATGTTTGTAAATATGTATGTATATTAAAAAATTATAGCATTATGTATAATATACTAAAATACATATCATAAGCAAATTAAGAATTAATAATGCTTGCCTTACTACTGAACTCGCGCACATTTCTGCTCCGCTTAAGCTCCGCACTGCGCCAAGAAGCAAGCGCAACTGAAGCCTCTTTGCCCAATAGAAATCGTATTAATACGCTTTACGCTGTGGACAATATTTGGATAACAGTGCTTGCTGTGGATGCTAAGTACGTAAAGCTTCCATACATATGCAAGCTGTACGCAATTGGTGCAGCTGCTCACACATATATACACGCATACATGCTCGCTGTGATCAAGCATTGCAGCGTTTTACAATTGGAGCGCTCAGCTGCTTACACAAACACCCGCACATGCATGGATGCTAACTGCAGAGAGCTGGTCTGTCTGATCACACACACGCACATGCATAGGAACACCAATGTGTAAGCTTAATACAGAAGTCTCGCTCACACTAATAGCGTTTGCTCCTGAAAGGCAATCGTATACAAAAACACAAGAGCTGCTCTCTGCAGCGCTTTCTCTCCCTCGCTCTTACCCATTTGAAATGTGTGTATTAAAATGTTTTTTCTTGTGCAAATGATAATGATTCCCCTCCTGTTCGCACCAATCGAATATTATTTTATTTCTTTTTATTATTTTATTAAATATTCTTATGCGAGCGGCAGCAGTAAAAATTCATATTTAACAACAACAATTAATTTAATAAATTACATATATTGCAAAATATAATGCAATAATTTGTAAACATTAAAATTCTAATATGCATTTTAAAAACTTCTATATAGTCTTCCTTAATCATGCAACAGATATCATATGTATTTCATCTTCTTAAGCTTTTCCATTGTATGTATTTATTTGATAATATCTATATACATATATAACAATCACTTACTGTCACAGGGTATCAAACTGTCGCGAGCGCTCAACAGATTCACTTGCCTACGTTTTCCAGTAGTGAACATAATTGACATTAGTCAAAAATTTGGTCGACTGGTCAACACTTTGAGCTTGTTAGCGTCAATTTAAATGCGGTAATATTCTCCACAAAGGACTTTAACGAGGTCCTTGAATTCCAGCTGCCGTGAGGTGCTCAACAAATTTACGAGAAATACATTTAATTCAGCGTTAACCGAATGCTTGTCAGCTTAAAAATACAATGAAAGTGGACAAAGTGGATAGAGAAATGCGCTGCTGTTGTGCTTAAACTAGCTTTATAATAAATTGCTAACAATATTTAATATGAAGTGCCAAAAAAAAACTTAAAGTAGTTTTCTAAAGGCACACTTAACTGGGCTGTAATATTTGAACTTTTACATAAATAAATAAAATGTTATATCCTGCTAGGAAGGCAACAGGATGTTCCTTTTCGGGCTTTAACAGTTTTGTGGCAAACGAAGATACACAATACGAGAGAAGATTGGAGCAATGGAAAGGTCCGCAGGACAATCCTGAAGTATTCAAGTCGAATGAAAGCGACATTTGTATACCCTAGAATATTTTCTATAAAAAAGTGCTTACATTGTCATTAAATCTTGCGCTTCGCTTTTGTCATTAATTGCCTAAGAGTTAAGTTACTTAGCAAACTTTAAACTGAAAAGACATTTAAGGAAATTAATCTTATAAGCAAAGGAAACTTTGGCATATACTTTGACATGGAGAAAGGCAAAGTATAACACCATAGCTTAAGATGTAGATCCAGCGAGAAGGCTCTCTCTACCAAATGAAATAAGCTACCTTCAGTTTTAAGCACTGAGCTTTAAATGAGCAACCAAAGAACAACTTCTTAAACTGCAATTTGTTGTTAATAAATGCAGAAATGCTCAGTCTCAATTTGTCACGCCAGCAACTTTCGCTTTAACTTTTCAACATTGTATCAAAAATGTTTATACAGTCATCAGCAAGATTTCATTCTGAATGCTGCGCTACCTTTCAACGCATTTAAAAACTGTCGTCGTCTACACAAACTTAACTATAAAGGACACGCGAATGGCGACGATAATTTGCAGGAAAACTTTGAAGACCCCCGAAAAGTTTTGGGGAGCCAAGTGAAATCGTCGAACCACAAAATGCAGCTGCAACTTAATGTTCAACTGCGCTTCTTCAAGTGTTTTTGGTCCATCAAAATTTGTGGAAATAAGAGCAAAATAATTAAAGCAGAAAATGCGTGTGGTTGCCAAAATAGCACGTGTGTAAACTGGTAGAAATAGTAGTATTCCAATTCTAGCGAACAATACACAAAATTCCTGTGGTTTATACTCGTGCAATGCGGCGTATGCGTGATTTATACCTCAGCCAGATGTTGCCTAATGATGAATTAATACGAATTACCCCACAGCAGGAGCATGAAATGCGAATTTAATGTGTGTCTGCAGCAAATGAAATAGTTAATCTGCATGTGACCATGGAGGACACGAAAACAGCGAGAAAACACAACAATAATATGAGGAAAAATGACAGATTGCTTATGAATTTGTGGGGAAAGTGGAAATAAAAGAGTTTATACCAATAAATATATATCTGAATATGAAAGCAGTTCAGTAAGTGAACATGGAGGACACGAATCAATGAAAGAACACCAACAACAAAACAGTTTAATAATGTTGAAGCACTTTATGAGAATATTCAAAGTTTATATTCTGCAAGTTAAGTCAAGATTAAGTAAAGTAATTATATATTTGTTCACTTGCAATTGAACATGGAGGGCAGCTGTAATATATTTGAAATGGATAAAACTTTATTACGAACTAAAAAGTTTATCAAATGAATTATGTAAGAAATGTAACGAAGTACAATGCTAATTTATGTACAGTCAACACTTGCAAACGCAAAAAGTTTCCAATTTAATGAAATGGAAATAGAAAATTTGTTGCTAGAAAAGTTGAAATTAATATATAATAAAATAAAAAGCATAAAAAATAGGCAAGTAATCTGCATGGAGAGAGCAGTCCACGCCTAATAATGAAAGGAGATTGCATAAGTTATACGATGCCCAAGAACTTTCCCAACTTCTCTCTGGGCAAGAGCATAAATAACAGAAGCTAAACGAAGCCCAATGGCAATTATATTTACGACTTGAACTATGAAATCGATGCCAGGGCTGCAGTTCGTAGGTGGAAGTTAAAACAGGGATGGGGACAGATGGAGCCAGTTTGCAAACGTTTTATGCAACTCCCACCATTTGTTGGCGTTGTTGTTACTGTTGCTGTTGTTGTTATTTTGTGTTTTTTTATCTGTTTGTTGTGCTTGTTTACCGATGATGGCAAAGAGCACAAAGCAAGCGAGGCAACAAAAAAATGCAATTAAAAGCGTTTCATGTGACACTTCAGTTGCTTCACGTCTGTTTTTCTTCTCTTTTTTATCCAGTTGGGGCTCCGATAGGGAGGAGGATGTATTTGTTAGCATTGCCAGCGGGTTATTGCATAATGGTAGCATGAGTTTCAAGAACAGCAGGTGATACGATATTGAGAAAGAAACGACTTGATGGAACGATTGGTTGAAACAAAACTAACGATAATAGTTATCTGCCTTTAAGTGGGGGTAATAAACCAGCCCCATAGTGCACATTGTGCTATAAAAACGCAACAAAAGCAAAGAAACTTGGGTAAACGTGTTAAAGTTGCAAGGAATGAAATACAAATAAGCACAACAGAACTGGAAGATGTTAGCTAGATTAGTATATAAGAAGGGTTTAAACATAAACAAGACTAAGTTGCTTTGACTTATGCTTTCATAGTATAGCATTTTATTATTATTTGTTGTTTAATAAAACATTTTCTTTATGCTGCTATGTCTCTTCAGCTGTGTTTTTCTTAAGCAAGTTCTGTCTTCCTTTTAATGTTACAATGCTCTGAATTTGCATCAGAATTTTACATAAGAAATTCATAATTGCAGAATCAATTTTAGTGTCAATTGGCAATTTTATTTCATAGAAATTAATTGAATCTTTTCAGAGGCTTTCATATACTTCAACAGATTCATAGCATTTAAAATATTACAAATGTAGCTATCTCGCTTTGCCAAATAGAATAAGAAGAGCGAATGAGATAGTGATCTCGTTCTCGCTCTCGCAGGGTGGCTTGGATCTGGCAACTCAGTCGATCGAAAGCAAGATAATAAAGAAGACTAGTAACTACTAAATCTAAAGGAAAGAACAATTACCAATAACCAATAATTGATACACTTATCTTTTCAAAAATTTGATATATATTATGAAATTACATTAAGTAACTATTTTACAAGAAAGACAAAGCTCTATTTCTTTTATTTAAAATATCTTGAAAACGATAAAAGATCAAATTTTGAGTGCTGCTATGATAGCTATATGCTATAAGTAGTTGTACGATTAAAATTGGCTTAAACTTATAGATGAAAGAGAGTATAAGGCTATATCAATATCACAACTTGTGAGTTTGTTGCCAAAGTAATCTTTTGAGCACAAGAAAAGAATGAGCGAAGAAGAATCGGCCAAATAGGTCGAGTCGTTCTCAACTGGGTCGAGCCATTCGAGCCCTTCGAGCTGGGTCAAACATTAGGCATTTCAGCTTTTCGTATGTACTCGTATGTAGATAATCTAAGAGACCCAACCAGAATATGCACAGTTGCTCTTTTTGCATTAATGCTGAGTGAAAAGGGAGCCTGAGTTTCCCACCCGGGAGACATCATAAAGTTGCTTGCTTTTATCCTGCAACAGACACGTTGCACTTAAATTGAAAATGAGCATCACTGGACAACCTTTAAAACTTGAAGACGAAATTAAATGTAAGCACTGAGCATACAGAAACCCAAGCCATTAAATTTGCATTAAAATATTCAATTAAGAGAGCAAGTGGATAGAGAAGGGCAGAGTGGAGCAGAGTAAAGTTTGTGCAGCTGCTGCATAGAGACAATGTACTTGCTCATGGAACATGTGGCAGTTGCTCCAATGGCTGTGCCACCAGCTTTGCTTGTGGTTACTCGTTGTGGAGTGCTTCAAAGGCATCGGGTGTCTTTTATGAGATGACGATGACAATTCTTGCTGCTGTTCTTGGCTCACTTGGTTCGGCCTGCCTCCCACTCATACTCCCTCTGTCTGTCTGTCTGTCTGACTGCCTCTGACGATGGCACCTTATTTTATGCTTTAATTATTTGTAGCATGCAAAGTTAAGCTCTTACACACACACACACACACAGACACACAGACAAACACACACGCAAGGCATTAAGTTGTAAATATGTAAAAAGCGCTGCAACTCACAACTATAGTCCATCTCGCTTACGCTGCTCTGCCATCTGCATGTTAAATGGAATTACATTGCAGTCAGCAGCTGGTTGGGTGCGTGTATGTGTGTCGAAAGCTGTCTGCTGTGTGTGCGTGTCTACATATTTAACAGCGCCGCAAAGTATGCAGCAAAGTTTATCAGCTGCGTGGCTGCTGCTTGCACTACGGATTTACTTCTCTGTTGCTGATGCTGTTTTTGTTGTTGTTGCTGTTGTTGTTGCTGTTGGTGTTTTGCTAACAAATAGACACACGCGGTGCCAGACAGCCACTAACTAAAATGGCTGCGGCGGATGAGTGTTCTTCGTTTTAAATCCGTTACAATTTACTTTAAGCAACGGCTATAAATTCTCCATATCCAAACACACACACACAGACTTTTGCTGCAGTTTTTCGTACATTTTTAATAGAGTGCTCTGCCTGGTTGTGTGTGCAAACCCGAAGCAGCTTAACAGCTACTTTATAAGCCGCTTCCCACACATTTGCATGCAGTTTCTTAAAAGGCACTTAATAAAGATTTCAAATCAAATTTAAGCTTGCCTATAATGAAATGATTTTGATTTTGTTGTTATAATTCTGTGAATATCTTAATATTAGTTCGATTTTCGAATTTGCTCTTATTTTGCACATTTCTAGTTTAACAATTTCAAAGGAAAATATTTATATATTTGATTCAGATAGACGAATGAAAAATAACACAGCCTAGTTTATTTGATGCTTGTTATGGAAATACATATTTTTTTAAATTTTATAAAAAATAGAGAGATACTCTGGACAAATACCCCACAGACGTACACACATATTTGCATTCAAATATATGTACATATAACTATCTCTGTTGTATGACATAGTCACACATATACCAGCTACAGACACTAGATGGCGCCAGTATGAACTTTCCCGCTCCACAGTAACGAAAACAGCTTATTGAATAACTTCTGTGTTTTAGCTCCCTTTGAAAAGTTTGAATTGCATTTGTAAATCATTTAAGTCTGTCAGGAGATTATCAAAGAATGCAAATTTCAGTTTATCTGCATTAGGAATGAATAATAGAAAATATTCATTTGATTGTCTTTAGGTCAAGGTTATTTATGTTCAGACATCAATAGAAAGATTACTGAATAATATCACTTGATGTGTGTTAAATTTATTTCCGAATGTGAATCTTCCAACTAAGAGAACTTTTTGAATATGTATATATGTTCAATCTAGGGAAAGGAATGGGCAAGTAAATTGAGGAGTGTCCGACTATCTGACTATCTGTCTCTCTGTCTGTCTAATGGACATGCCACGCCCAATCACTTAGCGAGCTCATTTAACTGCCACACTTGTTGACAAATGCTGCGACGTTTAATCAAATCACTTCTGTGCTTTTTTCTATTTATTCTAGCTTCTTACACATGTTGCAAAATGTTCGAATCATTTACGAGGTCGCCAATTCCCTCTCCATTGCATTGGAGCATGCAAATCCAATCCATTGTGACAGGCGAGGATTGAATGAACGAGGCCAAAAGCTGACTCAGAAAAAAATGGCGACTCTAATTGAATTTAGTTTACGGCATTTTTTTTCAGTCCTTGACCAGGCTACAAAATTCTCCGCTCAACTCAAAAATGATGCACGAAAAGTGCAACGCACCAGCGAGGTGAAGCAAATGGTTAGGGGGAAAGAGCAGAAAGTAGACGCTTTGTGCCACGAAAAGCATCCATAGAAATGCCGAGTTGCATCATTCCACGGCGAACGTTGGGGGCAGGCAACGCGGGGCAGCTTGCAACTGTCGCCTTTGTCTGCTCGCTCTTTTTTGTTAGCCCCAAATTGGTGTCGGGGTTCGGTTTAGGGGTTCCCTCCATGAATGGCGGCGTAAATAATTGAATAAGGCGATCAATAGGTGAACAAGTTGCACAGACCTTCCCCGAAAATTCATTTCGGGATTGCACAGACTTGTGAAAAAGTGGCAAAGTGCTTAATTGAATTAGCCGAAAACAATTGACGGTCAAAAGCTGACTCGATCCCCCAACTCTCCTGTCTGCCCCTGTTATTTAACTGTGATTCACGCATTTTGTTTGCCTTCGTTTTGGCTGCAGAGAAAAGATCTCTCTTTCTTTATCTCTTTTCCCTTCCTATCTTTGTCTCTCCCTTTGTTTTCTCTACCATAATAGGTTTAGAAGGAGTCTACCAAGAATATCAGAGTGTCATCTCCCATTATGGAATTTGCGAGCTTTAAATTGTTACATCTCAGTTGCAAATTCCAATATTCAACTTTTCCAAGAGATTAGAATGTATGGAGGATTTAATATTTAATGAAAATTTAAATGTAAGTTTAGTTTTTCTGTAACTGTTAATGTGTAATAAAATATATTAAATATATTGATATATTGATTATAGAATAATAAATTAGTGCAATCTCTTTGAAATATTATATTATTTATAAACATATAAATACTTTATAATAAAATGCTAAATTACAAATAAAAATTGACTTTAAATTCTTGTGATTTATTTAATTTATTCAGATTTGCCTAATATATATTTCAAAAATAGATTATTCTATTGATTATCAGCTTTTTGATTAAAAATTAAATATAAATCAAGCTTCAGTCCAGCCTCCTTTGAAGTGTAGCGAAATTGCAGCATTTCCTGTTGTTGAATTCCAATTTTCATACACAAATGCATAAATAGATAATATTCTATTTGATAATTTGTGGCAGCAACTAAAAGTTATTTACAACACTTCACAGACACAATTGCAATTATTTGCAACTGAATTTATTATCCAATTCGTGTGAATAACAATAGCAAACCCCTTCCAAGTCATTGACAATAAAACTATTAATCAAGTCAAGGCCAGAAGTTTAAGCCACAGGTAATTGTATGAGCCATTACAGGAATTTCGCTTTACTCCCTCCTTTACTTTATCTCGAGCCATGCAATTTAATATACCTCGATTGGATATCAGAATCCAATCAAATCAAAACTTGCATCAATTTTTCATGACTCAAAACGATCAAAAAAATAAAGGAAATCAAACTGAAATCGCAATGAAAAATTATGAGCCATGTGGCAGTTACACTCAGAAAAGCAACAATAAGAAAAACGAGAAGTTGCAACAAGAACAACAATAACAACTATAACAATAACAAACAGAACAACAGCTGAGGCAACCCTTTTGGCTCTGCAATTGACCACGACAAGGATTCAATGGCCAATGGCCAATGGCCAATAGCCAATAGCCAAGTGGCCATTGATGCGTTAAATAAAAACTCAACCAAACAATTTCCAAAGCAAAAACAAGCGAAATTTGAGGAAGGAGCCGGATGTGCCACCATTCTCACACGGAAGAGAAATTTAAACAAGAAAGCGGAAACACTATCAACAAAACGAATACATAATACGCTTCAGATTACAGCTACAACAGTTAAATGTTTCCAGTTAACAGCTTCATTTAAGGTTGATAGTTTCTATGGTAATAATTACAATGATATATCAAAGACAGACAAGTTTAATAAAATTGAATTCGAATAAATACAACAGGTTATAACTCACATCTAGTGAGATTGATGAAGAAAGTGGTTTTCGAAATGGTAATTTATAGATATATAGTATAACTGCAGCTCCTTACATCTTGCCCAGCATAGCTAAATACTCCTTTGTAAGAGTATAAAAACATGACAAGCAAAAACAGAAACCACAAAGTTGGGTTAACAACGTACAATAAAAAAACTATAAACTCAATTGTAAACGACTCTATAATGATCCCAAGTTAGTTTTGGAGATATGAAGAAAATAAAGTTACAAATGTAAGTGCAAAAACATTTGAGCAACTGTATATTATTACATTTATATATTTATAATTATGTTTTCTGTTCAGAGATGGATATAACTCGCATAATCACAGAGTATCAAATTGATGCAACAACTAACAAGCATTATTCATGGCACCTACAGGCCTTTCCTTTCTCCTTCTTCAGATCCTTTCCACTCACTCTCCATCCCTCTCTCTCTCTCTCTCTTTCTCTCTTTTACTGACTCTGCCCAGACACGTTCACAAACATTTCATGGTTCAATAAATTTCCTGCCGAGCGTACCGGAAACTTTGCGAAAAATCCATTGGAAAAAATGCTCTACGTTGCGATGTAAAAGGCAAAGAAATTATCTGTTGCCAGAGGCAGTTTGCCACGCCCTCAATGCTGTTATGCCACCTGCTATGCCGCCCTATCTTTGTGTGCTGCTGTGCCACATACGAGCTGCTCACTTTTTCTGTTATTATTATTTTTTTTTCATTTTTATTTTTATTATTTTTATTACTTTTTGCATTTACAAGTTTCTGGCGGGCTCTTTCCGCTTGTCTTGCTGCCACGCCCACACATTATATACATTTTGGCCTTTTGGGGAGTGTGGGTGAGATAGTGAAGGGTGTGGGGCGTCGGGTGTTGTTGCTAAATTATGCATCACCCCCACCCACTTTTCACACCTTCAGCAGGAGCTGCAACAACAACAATGACAACGGTTGTGATTGCAGGCTGGCAATTATTGTTGTTGTAGTTGTTGTTGTTGCAACTGTTTGGATGCCTTTTAATATGTTGCACAAATAGCAATTAAAAATGCAGCAAAAACAACCAAATGGATTTTAACGAGTATAATTTATAGTTTTAATTAGACGAAGCACCTCAGTCGCGCGCTCTCTTTCACTTTCCTCTGTTCTTCGTTAGTTGCGTTATCTCTCTACTTGGTTCTTTACTTGATTAAAAATTCTATTTTAAAAGGTTTCAGCTAAACGCTTTTTACATTGGCAGCTGACAAGGGAAAATTAAGGAAAGCTAACTGAAAAAAAGTTCATCTTACGTTCTGATTGCATTAGCAACGTTTCGCTTCAATTAAAGAATTAACTACAGTAGTTCGATACTTGGTGAACGCACTAACCGATCTCCACGTTCATTTAGTTCGTCTTAGTTCTAAGCTCGTTCATTTAGTTCACTTGAGCCCTGATTTCGTTCTTATAGTTAAATGAACGTTTAGTTCGTGCAATGGAACGATTACTGAATTAGATGAACGTTTAGTTCGTTTAACCGAATGATTGCTGAACTTCTGCCTGCATGAGAAAAACTAATAAACTAATCATTTAATAATAAATGATTAAACTGCAATACTGCAGTAGCTGTAGTTAAGGCATATCATCATTCTATTATCTAATTTTTGCCAATTTCTAACGAAAATAAATATGAATATAAAATATAACAAATATAAAATTTGAAACTCTCCATGACTGGGCTGAAAAATGAAATTTATCAAACTTCTGCTACGTTGCACATGAAGCAAGCAAGCAAACAAACACACACATACACACAATGACACATAAGCAGAACCGCAGTGGCACAGAAGCAGACACCATACGGAAACCGGAAGTACTGCGCAAATTTTGTGAATGCACTTCCGTTTAGTGGGTTGCGGATTCGTGTTCGACTGTGCGGTATACGGGTTTTCAGTTCGCCGCAAATGTGAACTGAGATACTTAATGCGAGTGGATGTGCAGCTGTCGTTATTTATTGTTGAAAACTCTACCTAAATTTATTATATATCGTTATTACAATTACATGCTGTGCATTATACGACAATATACAAATTTTAAGCAATGAAATTTAACATGGTACATAAATTAGATGCAGGCTTCGCTCCCGGGGGAGAACATTTAATTCTAATATCCTAATAAACTCAATTGAACTTAATTTAATATTCATTTTGGCCTAAGGCCAAAAATGTAGGCCAAAATAACTTTTACTGTCTACAGACTCATTTAAATATACACGATTTGTATATTATTTTGTTGTAATTTGTTTAAAGTTTATATTATATGATAAATGGTTTGTTTATGAGAGAAGCGCATTTCGATAAACCGTTAAGACTAAAATTGACAACAAACAGGGAAATTAATTCACGCTATCGACTAATGTGTACTTTCCGGCTACTCGTTAACTCGTCATAATTAACAGCGTATATCTAATTAACAGATGTAAATTAAGTCAGCCTGCGATTTATGTCATCACAGTAATCGACGCTATTGAAATGTTAAAGAATATGTTAACTGCATTGGCAGCACATTAACATAGTTAACAGAGCAAACACTTTTAATTAACAGCATGCTTAGAGGATGCCATTAATTAAAGAAGTTAGCTTGCCTGTGTTGGATGCAATCAAGAACGCTCTGCTTAATATTTTTTATTAAATGAAAAGCTACTGTTTAATTTTCTTATATTACATTCTATTAACAACTAATTGGTGATCAAGCAAACATAATTCTAGGAATGAAAGCAGTTAAATGCCACACCGTAAGTCAATCCCAGATTAGAATGCTTCGTTAAAAGAACACAACATTGCCGCTCTCTCAAGAGCTTAACGAAAGACGTCGAACAGAGAGATTTTGGACAGTAGCGATATTTTGCACATTCTTAAATGTTTAAGTATATAAATTTTTCAACTTGTAGCCCTGTCTCTAATTAATAAAGCGACTAAAGGTATGTCGCAAACTAAAAGCTTATACGACAGTCACACACACACACACCGTGTAACATTCTCTCTTTTCCTCTTCTTCTTCTTGTTCTGCTTCCCTCGACATTTTCTTTTGTTTGGCGACTTGGTAGAAACTAATGCAAAGCAAATTTTCAATACAAAAATCGAACTTTGAAGTGGGCGACGCGTCGCGACGCGCACAATTACGCGGAAAGTGGCAGTGGGAGTGGCGGGCGGGGTGCATTATGAGCCATGACTTAAATTTGCTTGCAATGCTGCCTCTGGTAAGCCCTTCTATTTTGCTTGGCCAAAAACCTCTTGAAATTATTATTGATGAAGCGCGCTGAGCGGGCTGACGACGCAGGGCAGCGGAAGGGCATCAATGACAATGTGCAGGCTCCAAAACGAGGGCGTTCAGAAGCACAGAGCAGAAGTTGGGGCGGGGGTGGGTCGACTGAGTTGTCGCGGCAACGAATGCGTTTAGTGCGTGCACACGGAAAATATGAAAATGAAAACGAAAATACATTGCATACTTAACGGCACTGAAGCGACAGCACGGCAGCACAGGTCATTGCCTGTCCAGTACTTTACCAGTCTTTATAGTCTTTATAGTTGGTGATAAATTAAAAAATTTTATTAACAGCTTCTACCCCCACCAACTCCTGCTAGAGTTCTACATAGTAGTTTAATTGAAGTCTGCGCAGTAGCTCACAACAGTTCATTTAGTTTGTTCTGCTCGCTCGCGAACTAGTTGAACGATCATCAGCTCGTTCGATTCACGAACGATTTACTGCAAGTCTAGTAAGCAGCTCAGCACCTTTGCACTTCACTATGAAAAATAAATGAACTGAAAAACTTTAATAATATTTTGTCAATAGCAAATATATAAAACTATTCAAACCCAATCGCAATTATGTGTATAAATCCAGAAAATTCGCATGCCATTTCAAATATTATAAATAAGAGGGAAAAAATGCTGCGCATTTAATTACAAAATTAATTGAAACATGTTTAATTCAATTGGTATATAAACGTAAACAACGCAATAACTGAATCCATCGAAAGGCTCTAGGAAATTTATCAAATTGTCACGTAGTCCTCACCCTATTGCATCTGCCTAGTATCATTCATTTGGTGCATTGAAATGCAAATATTTTTCAATCTAATTGAAGCACGGACAAATTCGAAGGGGAATTGTGCATGTGAATAAATGTGATTGCAAATTTAAACGTGGCTGCCAATGAATTTCAACCGTAACTCGGACAATAGTCTAAGCACTTTGATACACATGTAATTCAATTATTTTGGCAATGCATATGGCAGAAGCATTTAAATTAGATATTTTTTTGTCGTGCCGAAGCATAAATAAGCTAATAATACATTGTTTCCCATATAAATAAGTTTATTTGCTGCAAATAGAGTTTTTCACACCGAATCTCTTTTTTCTGGTATATTAAATGGATTAAAATGTGAAACATTTGTATCCTTGAAATATTTATATAAAATTTATACATTTTAATTTGCAATTTAGCTAAATGCGGCGGATAAATGTCATTAACAAGCGCTGAACAGCTTTTTTCTTTTGTCATTGAGAATTACTGGGTATATATACAAAATGTCAAGCGTTAACAGCTTCAATTTAGCATGCCACACCACAATACACAGGAATACAGAGTATATATACAAAATGAATGCCTGAGTTGGCATTACAAAATGGTTTTTAATTGGCCAACATAATAATTGCATGATTGCCTTTCTGGGGAATAACTGACAAAAATAACAGGAAATTGCCGAGGCGCCGGGATAAATGGATGCTATGGAACAAGGCTTTTTAACTATGGAAATTGCGATGACAATTTGATTGAGGGCAGAGGTCACATTAAAAACTTAATAGTGCAGAAGAAACGTTAAGCTTTTGTGTAATCATTGCGTCATCTTTGCCAATATATATTTGTACAACAAAAGAAGTTATAAAATAAAAAACAACACTAAATGCCATTAATTGTGGTCACTAAATGACAGAAATTAAATGGAAATTGACTGAAAGTTTTCATTATTGTAATTATTGCTTAATTAAGTCGCTCAATTAAGATAGACTTAATTGATAATAATAACAAGAGAGACAGAGAGAGAAATTTATTGCCTTCTCTGTAGAATGATTGCAAATTCTTATGTTTATTTTTCCATAAAAATAAATTGTATTTTAACTTATGTTATGCTGACTTCTCTATTTAATGTTATATAGTTGGATTACTTAAAGTGAGCAAATTGTTATTAGGTTGCGGGTTTCAACATACTTAGTTAAGTTAACTTCATCACAAAATAACTATAATTAATATATAATAACTTCCAAGTAAACTATATTATATTATATAAAAGAAAATTGTTTATTTAGAGAACGTTTGACTTCAACAGGTTCAAGTTCTATCACTAATAACTTATTTAAACTCACAGTTGATATTAATTTAAACTCAAAGTTAGCAAAATGTTCGCAAAACTATTTACTTAAATTGAATTAGTTTTTATTAATAAAGTTTTATTTATAAATAAACTCACATATCATTTAAAAATTAGCAACTTTTTGTTTAGTTATAAACTTATGCACAAATAGTTGCTTTGCTATTAACTTACCAGCCGGAAGAGTTGAGAAATTTGTCACTCCGCTCGTGAAGTGGACGTCGACTTCGTTGAAGTCTTGGCTATGGTTGATGTGGAGGTGGCTGCCAATGTTGAGCTGAACCACTGGAAAACGTTTTCAATTTGCGTTAAGAGCTTGAGGACAGAGCGCGCCAAAAAGTATGCAACACAAAACTATGAAATGTCTTCTAGGTCGTCCGTTGTTGGCCGTCTGCCTGCGACGATGTCAATGCCTGATGTCTGTTAGTTGTTAGCTGTTTGGCCGATGGCTGATGGCTGATGGCTGGTAATGTGATTAGTTGGCCCTGTCGAAGTGTACGACTGAGTGTGTGCGTGTGTGTGTGTTGTGAGTAAATTTTAATTTAATTATGTCTGCGCCTCTCTTTCTCACACTCACTCTCACTCTTTCTCTTTCTCTAGCTTGCCCTGCAATTACGAAAGAATGCTCAAAGCAAATGAGAATGTGTGAGAGAGAGAAGGAGAAAGAACGAAGTGTGAGGGGTATACAACTAAAGACACGCACCAATAAACAAAGGAAACAATAACAGAAAATAGAAAATAGAAAACAGAAGGCAAACCTTGCTGCGACTCAGAGTTTGGGAACAGATCCGGCTCTAGTTGGTTTTAGCCACGTTACTTTTGGCAAATGTCGAATGAATGTGAATTGCGTGTGTGTGTGAGTGTGTGTGTGTGTGTGTGCTTGTGGGTGCTGTGTGTGCTAGTGTGCAAAACGATTGCGAAATGCGAAATGCGAATGAGTACGCGAACGCGATGCAAATAAACGAAACTGAACCGCGTACAGAAGGACGCTGCTCGGAACTGTTGCCGTTTCCTGACTGTTGACGCTAACGTTGCAACCAACTGCTGTCGCTGCTACAAGCGACTGGCCTCTGACTCTGTGTTGCATACACCAAGGCGAGCCAGACAAGACACGAGGAACGTTTTGGGAATGCTGGAACACACGCTCGTTGCGTCGTTTTGAGTGCAACTTGCAAATGACACTCACAAACTGTTCCCACCAACACTGGGGAACAGTTCGCATGCACACCTGTCCCCTATTTGGCTGTGCACTGCAATTGAAAGTGTTAAAGAGAGTGGGAAGAGGTGGGGGAGCAAAGTAAAGGGAGATGGAGGATGGGGGAGAGTGAGTTTCGTCTACTAGACGAAAATTTAATTGAGTTTTCGATACTTCAAATATTTGGCTCATTATTATGAGGGTAGTTCCCATAAAAGAGGGGATGAAAGCATTACAAGTATTAAAAAGCCATAACATTGAATTGATTGCCTTACATTCTTTGGTTTATTTCTTTCTTTTTTATTCTTTTGGGAAAAACTATAACTGTCATTTTGTAGGGTAGTTAAAGAGCCAAGTACAATCATTAGTTGTAGAAATATCTATAGTAATTAATGACAGAATGCTGTCTAGTCAAGGCCTACACTTGAGAGTTCTCTGTTCTCTTGTGCATATTGTATAAGTACAAGTGTTATTTACAGACGACATATTGCGACTTATTTAGTTAGTGTATCTGTCAATCGTAATGTCTGATGTTTAGTTTATTTACGAGCAGCAGTAAAAAAGTGTTATCTCTGATAATTCTGTTACTGAAAGAGGTATCTTGAGTAACATACAGCATATTTGTTATGTTCAGAATGTTTGTTTTGACTATAAGCTAAACTATTTAATATATTATTTATTTATTTATTTATTCATATATTTTCTTATATTTTAGCGTCACCTTAAGTAAGCCTTACTTCACTCCAGTCTACATGAATATTTAATGCAATAAGAATGTTGCTCATCTTATACGATTAAAAAATGCAACTTAACTTTCTCATGCAAATAATATGCAAATAAATCCCTTAAGTTTATTATATGCCAGCCCACTTTTTATATACCCTGTTAATTTTCATACAAACGCATAATAAACGCAGAAGTTACACAAGAAACTACTTATTATCCAAAATAAAAAAGTTGAGCTGGCGTCATCTAGCGTTCGTAGCGTGCAAGGTGCTTCCTTGGGTGCGAGTGTATTTTAAGGAGATTCAACGACGACTTATGCATGTGTAGGATATCTTGCGGTCGAGCAAAGCTTGCCATTCATTAAATACATTCTTTTTATGGCTGTCGGGCTGTCTAGGATGTGTATCCTGGTCTTTGTGTGGCTTTCGTTGTGCCTGCTCCTGCACCTGTCCATGTGTGTGTAAGTGTGTGTATACATGTGTGCATATGTAGATGTAATGATGCTGCTGTTCGGTCTGTTACGATGGCAATGTTGAGGCGAAGGCAGAACAATAAAAGCGACACACGCATCTCAATATGCAACAGTTGCAAATACGCGTTGTTGGGGAAGCGCCAAATAGACGGTCGATGTTGGAGGCATAATAAAACGCGCATTTGTATTCTCGTGTGTGTGCGTGTGTGTGTGTGCGTGTGTGTGTGTGTGTGTTGTGTATTATGTCGTTGTGTAATCTATCCATGAAAGTCGCTTCCGTTTTACATTTTGTATGCTTAACGCATCGTTTGGTTGCGTAAATTGAGTTTTCACTGTGGTGTCGCTGCATTTGCCGTTGCTTTTGTTGCAGCTAAAATGTTGACGTTGCCACTGATTGCATATGCCTTTGACACATTCGCATTCGCATTCACATTCACAATTTGAAGCTTTTGGCCACAAAACTGTTGCCACACCTTTGTGTCAATTAATATCCTTGACACTGCCGCCTGACAATTTAATTAGGAAAATCTAATCAATGATTGCCCAGAATTATGCGATTGTCATAAAGCCGCAATGACAGCAAGCCAAGCAACTAGCTAAAGAGATACATTTTCTATACGTCTACAGCAGATACATGCCTGTGTCGAGCGGATAACGACTGCCAACAGCATGAGGCAACGTGAATGTGGCCATAATGGCATTGCGGCTGTTATTTCTGCAACTTCAGCATTGCAATCCTGAAATTATGGCTAATGGAACTGCAAAGGGCAATGGCAATAAGTACAAACAAATTGTGTCTAGCTTTTGCTGTGAGTTTTCCTCGAATCTATAGAACGGAAAGATAACACTTTACTTCCAAAGAGTTTGTTAAAGTTTCGTTAAGCTGAAGACTAACGCACCGCAAGTTGCGAGTGATAGATGGCGCTAGTATATATCGAAACTGGCTCCTTCGTTTGGCTGGCTATTTTTTACATGCATAAAGTTATAGTGCTGCCACCCACATTCAGTGAACAAATATTAATTTTCGGTCATTAGTAAGTAATTTAATAATATATATAATGGTTCTGTAATAAACTAAATAACATTCCATTTAAGTTAAGTGTACACTTAAATTGAATAAAATTTTATTGTATTGAATAGAATAAATTGTTTAAAATTGGAATACATTGATGGCAGTTGATTGTGAGACCGAAAATATATCCGAAATATAAAATCTCTCACACAATTGTCTTTCCCACAAGCAATAGTCTTTAAAATCTCTCGAAAGTTTGGAAGATACATTCCAATTAACAGGAGAATACATAGAACTTGCTATTTACTTTTTGTTTTAATTAAACTGAGCTATTTTAATTGTCTGAACATCTATTTTATAACAGAGTGGAGCAGCAACTCCTCGCTTTACAGTATACAACTCAAAATTTTCTGTTAAACTTGTGAATCTTAATTAACATCGATAAATATATACAATCGAGGTATCGATTGAGATACTTTTACATCATTGCTGCTGATCGACGCCATATGTAGAAACTGAAAAAAAGGCGGAAAAACTCAAAAGAAAACATAAAAAATAGACGCTTGCTTAGTGTGCCACAAAGACAACGATAAAATATATATATATTAGTTCAACGTAATTTCGGAATATCAAGAAACAGAAACTCATTGACAATATGCCGCGCACAAAGATACCAAAGAATTCCAAACGGAATCGGGAGGCGGCCAATCGCGAGGAGAAAATACGCATTTACGAACTGAAAGTGGATTCCGTTCATTTGGCCCTGGACGATAAGGAGATGCGTTATAAGGCAATGACGGATACAGCATTACAGCTAATAGAGTCGCGACTACAAACAGAGTTGCGAAACATGAAAATGTGCGAGTTTTTAGAAATTTTAAGCGAACTGGAGCACTTTACCGATTTCAAAGCCAGCGATCAAACGCAACACATCGCATCGCAATCCATATGCAGCAACACAACAAACGGTGGCAGCAGTCACTGTGCTGTAACAGTTACCAACAGTCGCAACGATGAAGGTTTGTATGCATTTAAATATATATTTTTTTGGTGGCGCGTTCTCTAACATTGGGCTATTCTCCTAATCCTTAACATTGTCATCCACAACTATTCGCACTCATTTTGCACTCGCTCACTCACACATACACACACACACAATCGCGCGCATATGCGCAATGCATTGGTCTGGTCTGGTCACTCTATTTAGGCTACCTTACAGAGGACAGCAGCATGGGCACCGCCATCAGCAGCATCAGTGCCTCCACACTGTCTGCTTACAATGGGTCCGTGATGCGATCAGCGAGAGCTATGCGTACACCTGGTCCACTGCATTCAGCACGTGCACGCCGCGAAAGACGCAGTCGTTCCGCTTGTGGGTCCAAGATGGGTTTACCTACCGCAGGCACCGTTGTTGCCCCCAGCAGTAGCAGCAGCACCTTGAACTCGCATCGCAACTCACGCAGCAAGATGCGCACCCCGATGCGCCCCAAGGCATTTAGTGCCGATCGACAATCGCGCAAGACGCGCCCATCCTCGCCCGGCACACCGCCCATGTGTTTCCTACGCTGGCCCAAACCCGGTGAGGTAGCGCTCTCCAAGTTCGGCAGTCCCATTGTGGCCCAAGTGTAAGTATTTAGTCATCTTATATAGCTTAAACAACTTAATTTGACATCTTTGTCTTTGTCGGTTTCCAGGATGCAGGATAAGTTTGCCAATGTAAACATTCCCATACGGAATGGCATATTATCACTGCGGCCAAAAAGGCTGGCCGAACTTCAACCTGATCTGCTCGAGAATCTAGATCCGGACACTTTAAATCAGATTAAAACATTGCACGAGAATTTACAATTGATTGTAGATACCGCCAACAAGGCAGGAATGAAGTAGCGTCGCCCCAAAGCTATACATCGACATTCACATCCACATCCAAATTCAACCATATAAATACCCAACGTATTTTATATATTCGCTTAGTTTGAGTTTTCTTTTCATAAATTCTTCAACTTATACGCATAGTTTTTAAAGTGTATTTTTAGATTTAAGCATATGTTTCCTAATAAATTCAAATGTTCATTCTAAGTTGACTATGAAATTGATGTAATTTCTTAGGATTCCGTTTCATATTTACAATTATTTGAGAGTTGGAAAAATGCCTCGCACTAAAGTAGGAAAACGCACTCGTCGCCAGTTGCGTCAGGAGGCGGAGAGGGAGGAACAAGAGCGTCTGAGCGCAATAAAGCTGGATGCGGCGCTCGATAAGATTGAGGAGTTGGGTAAGCGGGCCATGCAACAGGTGGACAACCAGTTGCAGTTGATTGTGGCACGCACTCATCAGCATGTCCTGCAGATGAAATGGAGCGAGTTTCTGGCCCTCAAATTGAACCGTTTCGAGAATTATCAATTTAAATGTGGGTAGCTGCAGCATCTCTTTTATAAATTGTTAACTATCATCTTATAATAGCGCCTGCTCCTCCGCCTCTGCAACGTAGTCAATCCAATTGCTCACGCAGCGGACGTCCGCGCACTCCGCGGCAATCTCAGGTACATCGCCTACAGGTACAATCGGTAGACAGAGCTGTGCCCAAGAAAGCCGACTTGCCAGCCGTGACCTTTCTTCGCTGGCCCAAGCCCGGCGAGGTGGCTCTTTCCACATCTGGCAGTCCTTTGGCCGTCCAAGCGTAAGGGACTTAGTTATCATCTAGTGCAGAACTAATCGCCCTGCAGTTTTCCAGATCGCTGTGCCAATGTCCATATTCCCACCAAAGTAGGCGTGCTGAAGTTGCAACCACAGAAAATCTCGGAGGTTAAACGGGAAGTACTCAAACAGCTGGACTCTGCAACTTTAAATCAAATAAAAACTTTGAACTCCAATCTGCACATGATTGTCGATATGGCAAACAAGCTGAAAATGTAATTCAAATATTACTATTCAAATCAATAAAATTTTATTGATAATTGCGAAAACGTTTTTACAATTTTTGAACAATAACTGCAATTTGCTGTGTTGCTGATGCTATCGAAATGTATCGATTGTTCTGTTGTTTCGCCACACCGTTCTGCAGTTGTGTCGAAATATCGATAGATCATGTTTTAGGAAATTAACTGGACAATCGCGCACTTATTTGCGCGTGTGTATGTTTGACTATTTGTAAACAAAACAAGTTTAAAGCATGTCGCGGCAATTGAGCTTTAGTGTACGTCAAGAATATGAAGTCATTAAATATCCTGGTCGTGTAGTGAATGTGGACAAAATGCTGTTAACCCTTGGCGGCATAGTGAACATTTCAAAGGTAGAGAGCACATGGACATCAATGGAGGCACAACAGTCTCAACATTTCCATTTTGCAGGTGTTGGATGACGAAAAGAAACGCTTGGAGCTGCGTTTTCATCCAGACAATCCGTATAACAAGCCCACCTTTGGCGACTGCACCGATAAATCTGGTGTTCTACTATCTATAACTGTGCGGCGACACAAACACGACAAATTGCGTCCCCCACAATATTTTGTGCGCTTACTGGGCCATTGCACCCGCAGCTTCTCCTTTGAATGTAAGTGTTGAATGGGAAGATGGATTAGTTGATGGCAGTAATCATAATCGGATTTGTAGCTCTCTGTGACTTTCAGTATTTGCCACTTTGGAGCACGCCAAAGAGCGATGATGCCATCGCTGCCGAGGAGCTAACATGCGCTTTGGAGCAGGTGAAACCAAGGGATGTGACCGACTTGGACTACTTCAAGTGTGTACAATGGATAGACAATTAATACAAGCAACTAAACGTTAACTTTACCTTTGCAGACGAGCACAATCGCAGCTGCTTTGCCTGCCAGAGCTGTTTGCCCGCGTTGACATCGTTCACGGCGGCAATTATCGCATCGATGGCTCTGAAGATGGTCAGCATGAGGTGTTGGGTGTGTTTGCCAAGACCACTCATGACAATCACGATATTGTGCCCTTCAGCATGCAGGACACCTTCCCAACACAGCCGGATGCACAAATCCTCAAGCGCCTCAAGATCAAATACGTCTCCGATGACCAATTTACGCGTGTGAAAAAACTGTTCGCTGAAAATCCCGTCTGGACGCGCATAGCACTGCTTTATGAGTCGGGAGTGACCAATGATAAGCTAAAGTGCATCATTCCCTCGCTAGCCTTCTACTTCAGCAATGGACCCTGGCGCACGCTCTACGTTCGCTATGGCTACGATCCTCGCAAGGATTTCCAAAGTCGATACTATCAGACCTTTGACTTTCGTCTGCGTTTCGGCTCCGGCGTCTCCGAATTCGTTTACTCCCGCAAGTCGGCCAAGCTAAAGAAATCCCTAACAGGCGCTGGCGAGGAGCCCAAATCTGACTTGGTGCAAAACATCGATTATCCCTACTTCGAGGAGCACAAGCTGCCCCGTTCCCGGCAATGTATGCTGCGCTACTGCGATGTACGTCTACCCAAGATACAGGAAATGCTCGAGAAGATTCCCACACCACTAACAGGTGCTGTGTGCAATGAACGCACTGGATGGCTGCCTCCAAGTTTCGACTCGCAAGTGCGACAAATTGTATGTGCCACAATTAGTGAACTGCTGCGAAATCATTATCGCAAGGAACACCTCACAGCGGAAGTGGAGGCTGTGCCGCAGACCGATGTAGAAGCCGAGGGAGATGACGAGTATTACGCCGAGGATGAGGAGACACAAGAAGAGGACATGGAACTCGATGAAAGCGCAGCCAATGAAACTATTACTGATACAAATCTTGAGCAGTTGATTAACAACATAACAAGTTAATGCGGGAGAGGAAATGTTGAGAAATATACTGAAATAAAAACTGTGATTAACAACAACATAATTTATCTTTTGTAATCGTTTATTGTGGTACGCTAAATTTAGTGCATATTAGATATTTGAAGTATCTATTCATGTTTTAAATGCTGTGAATATTGTATGCATTACAGATATTTGAAGAAGCTATTGTTGTTTAAATGCTGCGAGTCTTGGAGTACTCCGCTTAAGGTTTGCATCTGTCGAGGAAGCGTGGATAGAGGCAGACTTCACGGATGTGATAGCGGTTTAGCAGCCAGCAGAGGAAACGCTCCAGGCCAAGTCCATAGCCACCATGGGGCAATGTTCCATAGACACGCTGATCTGTGTACCAATAATAGGGCTTGGGATCGATTCCCTCACGTTCGTAGCCCTTCATCAGCTCAGCGATGTCGTGAATCCTCATGGAGCCACCGACAATCTCGCCCACATTCGGGAGCAGCACATCAACGCTCTCCGTTAGGCGTTGGTCGTCCTCGCAGCGTTGCATGTAAAACGATTTGATTTCAGCTGGGAATTTGATTAAGAGAATGGGCTCATTGATGGTATCGGTCATCTTGCGTTCAGGCGCCTCGGGTATGTCCTCGCCGAACTCGTAGAATGTGCCATCCTCTTTGGTCACATTGTTCTCCTTCAGCCATTTGATGGCATCCGAATAAGCCATGCGTTTAAATGGTTTCTTAGGGGGCTTAAAGTCGGGATTGAGTTCCCCAACGAGGTAGCCATAGGGTGACTTCAATACGCGATCAACCACATCGGTAACCAAGTCTTCCAAACGATCAAGGAGATCATCAAAGGATAGAAACGGACACTCGGCCTCAATGTGCGTGTACTCCGCTAAATGACGACGTGTCCGACTTTGCTCAGCGCGATAGCTCTGGGCAATGGTGAAGACATCTCCCAAGGCGGGCAGACATGTCTCCAGATAAAGCTGCGAGCTCTGAGTTAGGTAGGCCTCCTCGCCGAAGTACTGCATCTTAAACAACGTGGAGCCACCCTCGACCTGCGTCTGCACAAGAGTCGGCGGCGTCACCTCATTGTAGCCACGTTCAAAGTAATGCGAACGGAATGCCTGCATCACAACGGAGCGCATCTTGAGCACCTTGGAGGTGTTCTCGCCACGTATCATGATGTGCCTGTTATCCAGCTGCACGTCCGGATGCGCCTCCTCATTAAGAATAGCATCAGCTCCGCCCGGCGGTGCCAAGCCAATTAGTTCCCAATAGTCGACATGCATCTCGTGTCCACCTGGAGCCGTTTTGCCCTCGGGCACCAGCTTCAAAGTGCCGTAGAGCAGCACAGTGCTCTCCGTGCTCAACATGAGAGCCTCGTAAGTCTGGCACAACAAATCATTCAACACGCACTGCAAAAAGCCGGTGCCATCCCGCAGTGTAATAAAGATTAGAGACTTGCCCTGACGACGTAGACGATGCACCCAGCCGTAGATTTTGACACGTTCGTTACGTTTTTCGGTGCCTTCAAAGATGCGTATCTTTTCGGCTGTGGGCCAACTGGGATCCTCACTGATTTTCACCTTGCGTGCCTCCTCCAGATTCTGTTGACGCTTCTCGGCATCCTCAGCCTCGCGTTGCTGCTTCTCGGTATTCTTATGGCCCTCGCGTACGAAAAGCTTCTGAATTTTCTTCAATTGCGACTTGGCAGCCACTTCAAAGACTTCAGGGGCATTTGGATCCTTGCTGTCTACGTAGATTGTGGGGAAGGGTTCCTTCCCGGCATGACGCATTGCCTGCAAAATGGTCTTATATGGCTTAGACTCGCTGCCATCGCCCGTCTCGTCGTTTCCCCGCTTTTCCGATGTGAAAAGGGAACCTATTAAGGACAAATATTAAATCAAATTAAAATGTAATGATAATAATTAATAAATACATATTTAAGCTACCACAAATGTACAATTAAATCACATTTGTATTAATACAAATTCTGTAAGCGGGGAAAAACACAAACACACACACATATACATATTTATGTATGCAAAGTCACAAACGGAAATTATAGATATTGTCCTTTGCGCTGTGAGTGGCCCATTTTTAGGCTATATTTTATGAATATACATTTACATCTATACACACATGTGTGTGCTAGTTTTTTAATACATATTTAAACATGTATTTGGTTCAGTCGTACATGACACATGGCCAACGTGGACAGCGGCGACAAGAATGCCGCATACATGTATCTTTCAATATGTATTTCAATAGAATTTAATTTCAATTGCAATACTTACTTATTGTTAGCTCAGCCAACTCTTCCGTAGGCATCTTGATTTACGAATGACAAACCTGATTTCTTTGAATTAAAAGATAGCAGTCAATATGAAAACTGCAGATAAATTGCATCAGAAATGACGACGAACCAGGGACTGAAAGGTTCTATGAACAACATGTCAACTCTATTCTTGAACGAAAGAACGAACTGAAGTTCACAACGCAATAAACATTTATTATCTTACTCGAATGTTTTTTCGGCTTGGCCATTATTCTGATAATAAAGTTACTTTCTTTTGCAATTAAACCACTATTATTATAAGAGGTAGGGAAGTTTACAAAACTTAACTAACTTGGATGGTATAGCGTTGCAAATTCAAATTGAGTTCTTCGTTCATCAACCACAGAACCAGTTCCGTTACCCAAATGTTTGAACAAAAGTCAACCAGCTGACGGTGGGACCAGAGCAATTTAACCAAATAAAACGATATTTTATATTGTTTATTTTTTAATGAAACAGGAATTGAACGCAATGCCCGTGGAAAACAAGTACGTTATTAAAATTTTAATAAACAGATAAGCGGATTAAACAAAACCCTTTGCTTCATTTAGTATCAAAATTCTACCCAAGTCTGTGGTGTGCGAGGAAAGCACTCTGAGCGGTGACATCACCTTCTCTGCGGGCTGCGTCGTACATCCCAGTGCAACAGTCATAGCAGAGGCAGGTCCAATAATAATTGGCGAGAATTGTATTATAGAGGAATATGCAACCATTGCGCATGAATTGGAGAAGGGCGCCAGCTGGGATGCCAACAACATACTGAGCATAGGCAGCCACAACGTCTTTGAAGTTGGCTGCACAGTGAAAGCGTCTCGCATTGGCGACAAGAATGTGTTCGAAAGCAAATCATTTGTGGGCAAAGGAGTAACCGTGTCCAGCGGCTGTGTTATTGGAGCTGGGATACAAATGCGCACAGTGCAGCGGCTGCCCGAAAGTACAATTGTTTATGGCCAACAGGCGCTGCAACGTGAGGCTATCGATAAGCAAGGCTCACAGACACTTCAAATAGACTTTTTACGCAAAGTTTTGCCCAATTATCATCACCTGCGAAAGCCAAACTATGATCCCAAAAAGGCACGCAGTGTTGTCTAGTCTTATAACTTACATATGTATATGCATCTATTGTGTTAATTATTTTCTACATCCTTGTCATTAAAGCTATTTATCTCCTTCTCAAAAGTCTCCATTGTGTGATCACACAGTGCCTCCAAATCCTTTAGTCCACGCTTAAGCAGGTCTATAGCGCGCTCACGATGCGATTGTATACGAAAATGCAGCTTCTGTTCGGTGGGATGTGGTATCGTATAGCCACAGAAGTCCACCTCCGGATAACGGGCAATAATAGTCTTCAATGCATTGCCAAGCGTGTGGCTTTCATTCATAAAAACAAATGTGCGGGAGCCATCGCCATTCTTTTCATCACCTGCCAACTAACAGCCACATTTAAAGGATCATCCACTTTTGTAAAGGGGTTCGCTTGCATTACTCACCTCTGCCAATGCGCCCATTATTTACTAAATGTGAATTAGTTTGTGTTAAATCAAAAACGTGCACAATAGCAAAGCTACATTTATCGGGTACTTGGCAACCCTATTTTATCGATACTTTTGTGTTCCTTGTAGCATGACCATTGGCCATCGATAGATCATCAACAATCTCAAAGACGACCATCGATAGTACCATCATCAGTTTTCCACCTCTAGTTCTTTGCACAGACAGACGAGAACACTCGAAGCCGAATTTGATTGTTGGCTAATTTACAATTAGTGCAATTGCTATTTAGAGCACAACAACAATACGATCATCAATTTTTATAGTGTTAAAATTCAATGCCTTTGTTAAAAAAATGCTAAGTTAAAGAAAAGTAGCAACATAAGCATAATTATATACAATAAAGCGCCGCGATTCTGTTTGGGTTCTGTTTGTATGTATGTACACACGTGTGTGCGTGTGTTTGAAATCAACGAAAAGTCTTATACAGCAGAAAAGGCGGCAAAAGAAGCACAGAAACAACAACCGTACGATATATAAAATAAGGCGGAAAAATTGCAACAGCAAACAAATAAATTTGTGCAATGCATTTAACGTGATTCGGCATCGGCGCATTGCTCTAAAAACAAACAACAACAAAACCAATACACCGACACTACAACAACCAGCACAAACACACTTAACGAACGAAAACTTTTTTTTGCAACACTTCGTTTTGTGCGTCAATGCAGACAGGAATAAAGAAACGGCAAAAATAAACTGCAACCGAACCAACAACAATAAAAGCAAGCACAGCGACGACAATTGGAATACAGGTTTGTGCACGAACAGCAAAAAATAGAAATTTAAGTAAAATAAGCAACTTTTTGTTTATACATACATATATAAGCTCAAACATATTTTATTAAAAACTTATTAACTAAAAAACTGCCATTATCTGATAAGTTTATATTGTGAATACAAAAAACGAGGAGTCCATATACAAATACACTTACACTGGCAAATATAAGTGTGTGTATTTTATATAAACACAATTCCAAATTATGCAAATTCATGCACACAGTCAGCCCCGCAGTTGCGTTGCCGACACCAAGCGTGCGCAAAGGCGGAAGCGTATGTACATTAATACATGCATACAAATATACGTATGCATGTATGCGCGTGGCTGTATGTGTACATATGCTAGAAGACCAGTTCGCCGCTGCCAGCTAACGAATGCTGTTCTTTTTAAAACTTTTTGTTGTTGTTTATATTGATACATACATATACTTTGGGTGTGTATGTGAGTATGTACATACATTATTACTTAGGTATTACTCAGTTTATTATTCTTCCCCCTACGCCGCCTTTACGTTATTTGTTGTTTTTCTCTCTCTCTCTTTTACATGTTCTAGCATAAAACGTCACTCGTGGTTCATTTGCTTGGCTGTGGCGGCGGCGTTAGCGTCGCAGTCGTCGCCACCGTCGCTCACATCTGTTGTTTGTTATAGCAGCCTGTCTGCCTCTTTGGTGGTGACTAACGCAAAAGCGTGTTCCGTTATCTCAAAACGTTTCCCACGTCCCGACTTCCACACACCCACACTTAAAGCATGTGTTGTAATGGTTTGATTTTTATTTCTTCTGTGAGCATGTTTGTCTTTGATTGTTGTTTTTGTTGTTGCTGCTGTTTCATTTCCCACTTAGTCCTATGCGTTCCCCTTGTTTGCAATTTGGTTTATAAGTTTCATTTTCATTTCGTTTCCCCCCGTTAGACTGTTACTGCACTGTCAAACATGCAAAAGGGTGCATTTGCATTCATCCATGTATGTACTGTGAACATTTACACTTACATTTACATTGTACATAAGTGCATGTACAAATTATTCGTCTGAATCCAGCGCGATCGTGATCGACAGCTGCTGTAAGTTTATGTTTATGAACGATTTGAAAGCCTTTTCGAAATGAATCTTAAATATTGAATTATTTCAATGTACCAAAGCACAAATTTACATACATTTGTTTACATATCTATTGTCAGCTATCTGATTAACTTGTTTATATCATATTCCATTTGGTCAAAACAATCGTGGTTATTTGTATTGTCAGAGACTGGCAATTGCACGAAAGTATACAAATATATATGTATATATAAATTGAATAAATGAACCAAGTTCCTGATTATAGTTGAAATGGTTCGTTCATTTCGTTTCGTTTAATGAACTAATTGAACATAAATTAAACTACTGAACTTGGTTCTTTAATTGAACTACTGTGTTTAACTGTAGTGTGTTTAGTGTAGAAGTACAGAGTAAAAAAGTCTGTCATACGGTGGATATCTCTTTACCCAACACAAGTTGGGCTTTGCAGCTTGCTCAACAGCTTGCATCCAATGCCATTTTGACTATATGGCCACATATGTACATATGTATCTATATTAAGAAGCAAACGTAGACCGACATTCGGTCGTTCATCGTCAGTGTAAGAGCTGCACAGACAGGAGGCGGCATTTTTCGAATTCCCAAAATCACCATAAAAACAAAATGACGGGGGGCATACAACAAAAATAACAGCAGCAACAACAATGACAATGCGAATGAGGGCCGGCAGAGTGCAAAAAGGAAGATCTGGCAACACTGTCGCATCCTGTTTTTGCTACTGCTGCTGCTGCTGCTGTTGCTGGGCGAGTGATCAGCCCAGGCAGAGACGCTGGCAGAACAACCAGACGTGAATATGTTCCATACATACAAGCACGCATTTGTGGAAACACTTACACAAACATATATATACATATATATATAGGCACACATACATGTATATAAGTGTAATTACTCTTTACTGTCGTTTTTGGTCTTTTGAACGTTTAATTGTTGTTGTTTAAGTAAGAGAGTAAGGGCTGCATTTGTATATAAGAACTTGCTGCTAGTCCACAGTTGTGGACTATGTTGTGGTACTTGTTTGGCAATAGCAATAAAGAGCTTCCGCACAGCATCCACACTATCGATGGGAACTATTGAATAAAAATTTAAAAAGTTATTATTTATGTACAATAATTTAGAGAGCTCGACTAAGAGTCACTGTATAACTCTTTATACCCTGTAGTAAAATGAAAATGAGTATATTTCAAAGTTTTTATGGTCCTGTGGTTTCATTTTATTTCATCTTCGTTTCGCTTTTTTGGTTGCTATTGCTTTGTTTCGCTTTCAGCCGCCCTCCTATGTTTATTTGGTACCTTATACAGCTGCCGCCTTTTCAGCATGTTGTGTTGTGCCTTCTCTGTCGCACATGCATGCATTTCTGATGCTGAACTGCTGTTGTTGTTGTTTGCTTTTGGCATGGGGTGGAATACTGGGCAACGTTTCGCAGCCGGCGCACAGCAAAAAGTTATAACATTTCAGCGACTGGCTTTGATCCTTTTGGGTTTTCATTTTGCCTTTATTATTTTCTCTTATATTATTTATTTTTTTTTGCTTTTGGTTCAGACGTCTGTCTGGCCACCCCGAAATTGAGCATTAGGGGGGAAAGTGTCTTGCAAATAAATAAATAGTCATGTCAGCCATAATATTAATGCCCGACAAAATGAAAGGAAGGAAAGGTGGAAGTTTACGTTGGGGACAAACGGAACAACGTCGTCGTTGGGCATTGGGCGTTTGGCGTTGCTAATCAACCCTCGGGGGCGCTGTTTGCCAGACGACAACAATAAGAACAACGAGAGAAGTACAACACAAATGCAATGGCAGCCTCCCCCGAAATATACACACAAATACATGTCTCTCAAGTCCGTGTGGGGTCAATAAACCTTCGAGCCAGCATTTCTTGCTGCAAACACCGCGAAAATCGATGGACCATTCCAGTTTGACTTCCTCCCTCTCTCCTCTCGCCCCCACTCTAGTTTTCTGCGCCCCCCTTTTACGCATTTTTGTGCATTGACCTCCCCACGCACCGTGTCACAACCCTTGCGAATTTATATTTTATGTATGTATTTCTAAGTGGGGACCCAGGAAATTAGGGGGAGTTCTTGTTGTGAAATTCGCTTGGTTGCATTTATATACCTTGAAAAGTAATCATTAAAATGGTCTTAAGGACTATAACATTACAACTATGTTGTAGTTATATCTACCCAGGAAATCTTAAAAGATATCGATCTGAGATGCTTTTCCTGCTTTATTCTACACACATATAGTTTCCCATCATCATAAGACTTTCATTTAATCAAGAAAATACTCATCTTCCAGTTGAGTTTTCCTGTCTTTCTTTTTTTTGTAAGCATGTAATGAGTCGTAACTTTGCAATAGCAATGAGAACAACAATAGCAATCATTTGGGTTGAGGCGACGACATCAGGTAGACAGACAAGAGTGTTGCATTCTCTTAAGGGTAGTTTACAGTACTACGAAATCCTTGGGAATCAGCGGGGAAGAAGGTAGGTTCGCCAACCCATGAATACTCGTTATGGGAAATTTCACGCTTTTCTCAATATGTAAATTGAAAGGTCCGAAAGGGCGACAGATCGACTGTCTTCAAAACATAAATAAATAAAAGAATGCCCAACAAGTTCTGTGTATTTTCGTGTAAGTTGTTACATGCTTAGGGAACGTGGGAAATTTTTAATGTAAGCAGCTTTTTTCTTCTTCTTGTTTCGGGGTAGGGAACACAACAAGAACTTAAACAGGTTGCGACTTTCAAGAAGAAACGCGACAGGTCGAAGGCTTACAGGGGGAAGTACAAGTAAAATTTTGTTTAACAGAAGATGATGCGATTTAGTTTAAAAAGATAGTACTTAAGTTAGTTGGTAGACAATATAATGAAGTTAATATAAGTTATTTATTTATTTATTTATAATGTAGTTTAATGATTGTTAATATAGTTTTTAAACAAATAACTAAATAAATAAATTACTTTATTAAAATGTTGTTTGTATTAATATATTCAATAAATTTATTCAGCGCTTTTCACTTAAAGCTTGATAAGCAAATTGTATAGCTACAGATGCTATGCTTAAAATTTAAATTAAGACGAAGAAAGTAGAGGGTATATCCCAAGTATATATAGAATTATTGCACATTAAATATTCTTCTGTCAATTGCAATCATTTTCTTGACTTTAATTTTCCTGTAAATCAACAGAATTGCTTAAAAGGCAACAGATATAAACTAAAACCTTCTAACATATTAAACTTTAACAAATACTTAAACTTAACTTTAAGTTTTACACATTTAAACTTTAGTGTTAGTTGAAAGCAGGTTAAAGAACTGATGGCGCCATCTAGCGGAACGTAGCTTGTAAAATGTTTGTTTCTGTTGATTTTAATTGCGTTGTTTGTTGTTAGCAGTAGTAATAGTTCTTCACTTCTACTCTTAAATAGATATTAGTTCAAATGATTGAATATTTCATACAGTGACATTGCAGCAATCGGTAGGAATGCTGAACTGCAGGTATACCCTGTAATTTATGTACGCATCTCTTGATTTGTGTCACACTAAATGTGCAGTAAACAAGCATACCCAGTTGCCATGTGGACAGAGTATACAAATATTAAAAGCATTTCTTTAGTTCTAATGAAATTTGTTGTGCTGATAATGGAACAGTCAAGAGACGAAAGCCAAAGCCGAGACAAGTAAAATTGTATATACTTGTGCATATGTGTGTGTGTGTGTACAACTTTATATAATTGCTTAAGTTCTTCAGAGCTTTTCGGCTTATACATATGTATATTGCTATTGTTGCTTCCGCTTGTTGTTAATGTTGTTGCTGTTGTTGTTGTTGTTGTTGTTGCTGTTGTCGCTTGTTGAAATACAAATGATTTCACAACTTGCTTTGGTCTCGTCACCGCCAGCAGCAGCAACGTGTAACCCCCGACGGCGACTCAAGAAACAAAAACAAAAACAGAAAAAAGTAATACAAAGAATGAAGTATAAAGAATCTATAAACATATATATATATATATATTTAAAGAGAGAGAAAGAAACACGTTTCTTTTGAAGCGCTGCTGATTTCATATTAGATGTTCTTCTTCTTGTCGCCTTTTAACTGATAACTTTTGGCTATGTGATTCAGAGATCCAAGTGAATGTACCCAACATTTATGTTTTTTTTTTTTTGCAGCTAGACAAGTTCTATTTGGTGTCCAATAATAAATATTACGTGCAATATTCTTCTTAGCGAGTGAGCCAGAAGAGCGAGATAGCGTGAGAAATAGAAAGGAAAGGAAGTCGCATACACATTGTTGCTCTATCTGCCCCCCAGTGTATATGTATTTGCATACGTAGTGTGTGCTTAAAGACCAAAGAGCTCGAGAGTACCAGACTACAACAATTAGACTGTAGAGATACCCTGTAAATAAATGTTAAATATCAATAAAATCACATAGAAAACCCTCTTTGATAAAACTACGGCTATATATCGATTATACTAAACATACTATCGATAGTTAATTATTTATTTGTATGCCTAGCTATATCAACTATTTACATAAACATTTGTGTACAGCGGCATCTAAATATTTAAGCCGATAAACTTTCAGTAGACTCCACAAATGAAATTTGTAATAGTTATGTGTATATCGATAAGTATTTATCGAAACTGCTTAGTATTATTGCTGAACTATTTGTTGACTAATCTATGCTCATCTAAATAAACTATGAATTTGCTCTTTTCGATTTATATCGTTATCGATATTGATATCGCTGTCTCATTTATCAATCATTTTTATCGTTTTCTGTTAGTATATATAACTATTAATATTCTTAATATTATATAGCTAGTTAACAGTTGTCTGATAAACTTGCTTGTTTTTCGACTTCATTCATCTATCGATACATCCAATTCAGTAAATATCGATTGTTCTCTTTTAAATAAAGACAAAGACAATATAAATGTATAGAAATACATCAATGAAACAAGGCTAAACAAAGTTGCACTAGCTACTTACTAACAATATTATCGATAGCTCATTGGGTTTACCAATCTCTATAAATAACTTGATATTGTTTATCGCTTAAAATATGAATATAAATAATAACAAATGAATGAATGAAAATGTTAATCTTATCTATTAAACAATTATTTATTGATTGTCTGAAACGCAAATAGACTTTTGTTGTTCTCTTTCTTTCTCTCGATAAATTATCGACTGCCTGGCTTTAGCATATGTAATCGTAGTTATTCTCTGTGAAGTGCAGAGTATCCAAGAAGACGAGAAGCAGCATTAAAGCTATGCCTCCCGCTGCCTCCTATGTACCCCTATCACCCTCGCGTCTGCTTGTGACTGTTGCTGCTTCTTTAATGAAGGTCAATGTTCGTCTGTTGGACGCAACTGCCGACGGCGACGTTGACGCAGCCGCTGACGCCGACGCCTCTGTTGCGGCAGTTGTAGTTGTTGCTTCTCTTGCTCTTTGCTGTTTCGCTCCATTTGCTTGTTGCTTGAGTGCTTGATGCTTTCGGTTGTTGTTATTATTATTATTGTTGTTCTCTTGTTGTTGTTGTTGTGATAGTGAACTGTTGGCAGATCATCACCCCGCACAAGTCGTAAGTCGCGGGTTCATCAAGAGTCAAACTCGAACTCAAACTTTGCCGAACCCAAAACCAAAACCAAGACAAGACCCAAAAGCCAAATACAACATTAAAAGAACATGGTTAATGATATTTCATGCTTATTGTTGCTACAGGCGTGTCGCTCAACCTCCCTCCCTGCTCTCCCCTTGCCACGCTGTTTCCCCCTCTCAACAAGCTCTCAAGTATAATTATGTCTAACATAATTTAATTGTTTTAATTTGCTTTGACTCTGCGGCACCCTCGAAATTATTTCCGTTTCTTCTGCCATGAAATCTTTGGAGACATAAAACCTAATCGGAGTTTAAGCTTTGACAAACTAAGACTTTAAAATATACACATAAATGAAGAATGAAATTACGTTAGCTTAAGTAAAGATGTAAATAAAGATAAATATAAACAAAATATATAGTTGCAGGTATTCCCTTGCTGAGTGTGCTTTGTCTATTGCATAAGTTGTCTCAGTCTCCATATAAAAATATATATATATTCTAGATCAGAAGTATGAACAGAGTCTGCATTTTTCTATGGAAAATTGCTTATTTCTGCAGATATCTTGATGAAACTTTCCAGATTCCAAGTATGATATGTTTTATATATTCCCAACAAGTTTTATAGAAATTGGACAACTATAACTAATATATTTTAATGAAATAGGCGGTCAAGCGGTATTGAGGAATATCTTAACTATATTATAACTTTATTCGTGTTAAAGGAAAATTCAGCAAATTCAAGTTTCAACTAAGTTAAATTACAGCTTCGTCATAAAAACCTTCAGCAATAATATTTAAACTTCAATCAGAGCAAACTTGAGCTTTGATTGCTTGATTTGAACTTAAGCTTCAGCAGAAATTCGAAAAGGATTTAGCAGGGAGAACTCCTGGACTGCTGAGCTCCTAGGTGAAAAGCTCTGCTTAGATGAATTCAAGGGAATCGAAGCATATGCTAAATACTCCACACAAGCGGAAGTTTATGTTGGAAATAGCAGAAAGAGGTAATATGTGAATATGTTAACGTATGTGTATGTGTATGTGTATGTTAACGTATGTGTAAGAGCAATGTACATTCATATATGGGAGGTGAAGAGAACTTTATTGAAATTAGCCAAGCGACCGAAAAGTGTCATTTCCTTTGAAAATAATCTGACAAAATGAATAATAATATAATGGATACAAATACAGATACACACACACACACATACATGTGCAGACATATGTATTGTGAATGGTTGAGAAACCTTGGATCAATTATGAACGTTGACCTTTTTGCCAAATTTTCCATTGTAACTAAAGCGGACGGCCAAAAGGTGAAAGAACAGAAAGAACCGAACCTAATAGAACCCAACGTGGAACGTGAAGCGTGGACTGTGGACCGTGGGCCGTGGAACGTGGAGCATGGAGCATGGAAACAAAGCGGGACAAGGCAAGACAGTAAAGTAAATAGTATATGAACATATTTGAAAGCGTTGAGTTGAGAAGAAAGAAGAGATTGCCTTCAAATCGCAGAATGAGAACAAAAGATTTCAAAGCAAATAAATAAGCTGAAGACGGCAAACAAAACGGCAATAAAAAACAATATTTTTTGCTAATAAAACAAAACATAAGTTAGCAACAAAAAGAGTGAGCAAGAGAGGGGGAGACATTTCGCATATTTATTTATATAAACTACACTTACTGCTCAGTTACTTTCTTCAAACTTTACTTCAGTTTAATGTTTATAATTTTATATATCAGAAAGTTCTTAGTTCCACAAACTTCTCTAATTACTTAAATTGCTTAAAATACAAATTATTTTATTATATTTACCATCGGAAGGGTATTTAGCTATTCGGCTTGCCCGCATTTGTATCTTGTGACTTCTTGTTAAAAATGCTGGCAACGAATAGGCAGAATCTCTCAGGGCAACAGCATGCTAGAACCGAGAAAACGGGTTTGAAACAAAAGAACAGACATTAACCTGCCCCCGTCCCTGCACCCGCTGCAGCCCCCTTTCCCCCCGCAGACGGGGGGCAAGCGCGTGAGGATCACGAGAACAGAGCAAAAATAAATAGCGATTGTGTTTTGGCAGCGACTTGAAATGGTAACTAAGTATAATATTTATGAGCTTTAAACGCAAAAGATCTGTTAAAAAATAGCTAAAGAAAAGGATGCAGGGGGCATTCAACTGTTGGCAATAAAGAGAGAGAGAGAACAACAACAACAAACAAACAAAAGACTAAATATTACAAAGTCTTTTCAGATATTTTGTATAATCAATTGATAATTTTAGCAACCATCATAAATTAATAAATCCAACAAAGCAGAGCATTAAATTTGAAAGCTTTCGTTGCAGAGCGGTAGAAACGACTTTGACCTTGAGCTTACTAATTCTATAAGCAATTTCTAATACGATAAACAATAATCAATAAATATATGCGATACGCCTAAAGTTTTTAGTTCATTAAGCGCGTTTTTATCTCATTAAATCGATTGATAACTTTATAAACAATAGTTGATCAGCAAATTACAAATTCACCAAAGTAGAAAATATTAAAAAGCTTCAGCTTCCGTCTTGAAGCGCCTCGTCAGAGCTTACAGCCCATGATGCTTTGACTGTTTAAAGCTCGCATTTTTCTCATTTATTATTACTGTGGTTTGATTGAGCGATTGGAACAGCGCGAGCAACAAGTTTATAAATTTAACTGCTTTTTGGGCTTTTAATAGTTGTTTTTTTTTGTGTATTTGTATTTGTTCTTGTTTTGTCGCTTGTCTATTCATAGAGGCGGCCTTAACTTGTAAGCGCTCCACACGCACTACAACAACAACGAACAACAACAATAGCAACAACAGTAACAACATACATAGGTCGACGGTTAGTTGGTTTATTGACATCGTCGACAGAGTTTTTGCCTCGTCTCTGTTGCCACTTTTTTCTTTTTGTCAAGTTCGTGAATTTTTTAGCCGTTCGTTGACTTTTTGTTTGTTAACGGTGTGTTTGTCCCAAGCTAATATCATTTTAACATTGGTTTCTGTTCTGTTTCTGTTTCTTTTTCCTTTTTTCTTCTTTTTGTTCGTGGTCTAATATTGTGTGTACCACATTAAACAAAACATTTTCGCAACATTCTCTGAATTTCGTTTCTGGGAATAAAACTGAGACGAGGTCGGAGTCTGAGACTGAGACTGAGACGGCGACTGCGACTGCGACTAATACACCCGCAAAAGCTCAAATTTCATCAAGAAATTTCCTGCACATGTTTCTCCATGCGGTTCTCAGACAGAGTTGAATTGAGTTTTAAGCGATTTATGAGGTCAGTGCAAGGTCGGTGTGGGTTAACACAAATTTGAAATTTGTGCGTCTTAGCGCTAATGAAAGCGGATATGAGGGTCCTTACGAACCCCTATAATTTAGCATAATCATAAAAGTCTCAGATAAACATCTCGTAATCCAATACCAAGCAGTAATTTCATTATTATTTTTTTCTCTTTATATTGCAGGTAAATACGCTTAAATTATGTAATACTACAGTAAGTAGCGTAAATATTTCATCTTTAATTCAAATTCAAATATAATCCACGCTCTCTTACTAATCAATCGATCGAATGTTGCATTCCACCCTTGCGATCCACTTGAAAAGCTCACTCACGCTCAGAGAGATTAATCAAATTCGCTCTCTCTCACTCACAAGCCTTGCGCAATATATGTACTCTCATCATTCACACAGCTGGTGAGAAAGAGAGAGTGTAAGGAAGAGAGGGTAGCAAAGAGAGTGAACGACAGCTGCATTGCTTTTGAGGGCACAAGCTGGCTTATTTCCGGTTTCAAATGTCACCTTTTTTCCCTCCAAATATTAAAAAGAGCCATTACCAATATGTGAGTGTGAACGCGTATGTATGTGTGTGTTTGCGTGTGTGTGCATGTATGTATGTTGTTGGTTTTATCGCTGCTGAAATGCTCTCAACGAGGCCGCTTTGCCCGCAAACATCTGGCTTGGCCTGTGACTACGACAGCTGCTGTTTCCACTGCAATGAAGGGCCCAGGCCATGCCAGGCCCAGGCGCAGTCAGAGACCCGGGGCAGGCAGGGGCTGCATTCATCAACGTGCGCTCTCCCTCCAAACCGTATCGGCGTTTAATTGCCGGCTTCATTTAATGAGCGCGCGCGCGCGGTTTCAATTGAATTGTCTTGTCAATATGACAATAAAACAATATTACAAATATGCTATATATGGATGTATTCATGCATGCATCTGTGCATTTGTACATACTTTGCGTTTACCAATAGTAATATTGCTGCCATGGCTGATGCTGTTGCCGTCATGCTGCCCCCTCACTTCTCTTCTCGCCACGCCTTGCATTTTTTTCAGTCTCAATAGTATTTTTTCTTTCCTTTTTTTTTGTATGTATTTTTTTTATATTTTTTTCTACTTTGGCACGTTCAACGTCTCGTTCGTCATTGGGGGTTCATGAACCGCTTGCAAGGACAAGCGGGCCAGCCAAGCAGTTGAAGCAGACAGAGCAGAGGCAGGCAGATCGATCACAGAAGCTTAAACTGAAAATGGAACAAGATGTCGAAATCCACTGTGCCATTTTCCACTTGTTTCCCATGCAATATACACACACAACACATGAACCCATAATTCTCGGAATCCACACAGACAGAAGACGTTGTTGAAAGAGGGGAGGGAGAGTGTGTGAGAGAGAGAGAGAGAGAGAGAATAAGAATGAGAGAGGGCCCAGAGCAGCCTTTGTGCTGAGCAGCTCCTCGACGCCTCTGTCTCTGTCTCTGCTGCCAAAGACAGCCAAGACCAAAGCCACCTCCTGTGTGAGTCACATACAAAGCAAGAATCAGTCACACATACACACACACACAGTCGTACATACGCAGCGCAGACTCAATCAAAGTTGCCAACATTGGCCGAAGCACGCAAGAAATCACTGACCTTGACTTTTAACAAAGTTTAAGGCCCTTTTAGTTGCCAGCGCGCACACACATCGTATATATAAATACATATACATATAAACAGCATAATTATGTTCATTTATACATACACACGTTGTATATGTATGTGTGTGTGTGTGTGTGGATTGTAGCCAAGCGCGTTCGCTTCTAGACTGGTTTATTGTGCGCTGCCGCTGCGCGTTGTTCTTAAGCTCGCTCAACGCACATGACGCAAGCGTTCTGTTTCGTCCGCTGCTGCGCAGACTTTTACATTTTTCCTATTGCATCAGCGTATACACACACACGTACGTACACACTTATATGTATGTATGTGAGTGAGGATCGTATATTGTTGTTGCTGCTGCTGTTGTTGTGCCTTTAGCCATAAAAGGTATGAATGTATTTACGTGGAAACAACAAATACAACATTTACCTGAAAACAGCAGACCGCAAATTGTTTTACCTGTCTTTTTTTCTCTTTCTTGTTCCTCATGCGTCTCATAAAATACACATGTACATGCTACATTTGCATCTCTTCTTTGACATTTGATTGATTTGTGTCTTCAGTTCATTAACGTTATTAATTAATAATCGAAACTTTCAAATTTACATATATATATATGTATGTATGATTGTATATACTTCCTTTTTAATGCTGCAGCTCAACTCGTTCACACCCACTCGCAGTCTATCTCAAAATACTCGCTCGCTCTCTTTCTTTCTCTCACGCACACAGACTTCCTGCAGCAATGAGTGCACTGCTCCCTTTTGCAAATTTATATGCATCTGTATGTATGTATGGGAGCATGTCTCTATGTATGCATGTTTGCAAGTTTGTTCTGGCTGCTTCATACTCTCTTGTACTTCACTTACTAAGTGTGTGTGTGTGTAGGAGGTTGTCAGAGGTCAGTCTCATCGCTGGCAGCCTTTTTGCTTGGCCCATGTACAATACATTCCACACGTATGTACGTACCATACGTACATATGTTCCACTTGCCATTTTGTTGCGCATTGAACATTCTACGCTCTGTGTTGTGGGACCCCCAACTAGATTTTGCTACCATGCCTGCTTTGCCTGCCTCTGCCCCGTAGCAGAGCGCTCCTCTGCTGCGTTCTTTGTCTCTGTTTTGTTCGCGCCGAACTGGTTGTGTGAGTTTTTGGCTTGACGTCGTTTCAGTTCGTCTCATTTCATTTCATTCCAGTTGTTCCACGCCGTCCGTGGCTTGTATCTTGTAAAATTCTTCTATGTTTACTCATTCTCATTCAGTTCTTTGCGCTCGCTGCATAAACAACGTGTACACGCTTGTGTCGTCGTCCTCGTTGTGTTCGTTGTCGTCGCGTCCATCATCATCATCCGTCGCGCTGCGATGTGCGTTTCGACCAACGGTTGTTTTACACTTTAATGCATGTGCTTGTGAGTTTGCAACATAAAAAGCAATATAAAGTATTAATATTATTGTAATAAAATATAAGAGTGCAGTCGTATGTGTTTGTATGTATTTAATGCATACTAACATATTTACGTATTAAAAAACTTTTTTCCTGTTCCACTACAAACGACGCCAACACAAACAGCAATAGCAATAGCAGCAAAAGCAACTACAACAACAAAAGCAGCAGCGTCGGCGTCGCAGAGTTCATCAACTTGTTTAGAATCGTCGCGCTGAGTACGTGGTACGTGAGTGCGTGGCTGTCTCGTTTGCTTGTGTACATTTATATATACAATCGTATATATGTATATTAGTGTGTGAGAGTGTGTTTGTGTGTGTGTGTGTTGCCTTTTTCCTTCTCGCCTTTTACGTTTAATTTGTCTACGAGTGCCGCTTCACTTGCTCTCGCTTTGTATGCATGTATTTGTTTGTTGGGATACGGATACGGCGCAATGCAGTCAACAACAACAACAACAGCAACAACTATAACAGCAAAGCAACAATAACAAGAGCAGCACAAACAACAACAAGAAAAGCAACAATAATATTTAAACGTAGTGCTTTTTGGTTTCGATTTGCTTCGTGTTTGTTCTTTTTCCGCGCGTTTTGTGTTTTGTTTGTATTACATTTTTTGTTATTATCTCATTTCTTATTGTTGTCTCTCATGTATTTGTATTTACCGCTGTTTGACGACTTGCATACAGTCGCATCTTGAAATGAATGCACAGTGTGATAAATGCTTTATGAATTGTGCGAAGCCTAATTACAAAACGATTTTGAATTGCAGTAAAGGGAAATTTATCCTCTCTTCGTTAAATTCGTTATATGTGCTGTGCTTTCAGTTAAAAATACCGAATTTTAACAGACAATCTTTTTAAATTAAACCGATCAAAAATCAGTTTGGGGGTTTCGATTGTTAATGGATATTTTGTTAATTTATTTCGACAATGATGTCGAAGGCGTAAGGTGCGACAACCTTTCCGGGGGCGCGACCTTGTGCTCGGCCTGTTTGTTTGACGGCAATTGTATAAACAATGATCAAGATTAACTGCTGTTGCTGGCGCTGGTGCCATTGGGCTTTGCCACCACTGTTTCTGCGCTGATGCGGAAGACTAATATGTGTTGTTGTTTTTCTTCTTCTTCTTTGTGTATGTATTCAAAAAGAAGAAGAGAGGAAAAAACAACAAATTATTACGGCAATGTTCTTTAATTTTACTCACACGCCACGACGAACTGACGACTGACTGACGCTCCGTGAGCCACGCTGGTTTCCAAGTCATTAAAATACAACGGGCTTTTGGGCTGTGTTGTGAACCACATGTGTTTTCAATTTACGTTTGGCAAAAATCTAAAAACGTGTTTAAAATGTTTATACACTTCTGTACTGAAGTATCGTATTTCATTTACGCTCGATATCACATTTTGTCTGATCGATAAAAGTGTCGCCCTACGGCGACACTGAATTACATATCTGTACATATTTCTACATTCAATTTCCATAGAGAATTCTTTGATATTCAGTGTTCTTTTGTAATATATGTTAAAATTGTAGTTGCAACACTTTCCTTTGTTATTGCCAGTGTACCAATCTTTGTGTACCAGTTCTGTTTATGTATTTTTCATTATCTATAAGTTGCTCTTGGTTTTTCATTACTCGGCTGTTTGGTTGGGGGTCTTGGGTCTACTAGCTACACGTAATAGATAAAGTGCATGTATAGTATACATTTGTATACTGCAGACAACACAGAAATTGATACAACTCTAATTGGAAATGTTTAAGTAGATTGTAAGTATTTATCAAAAGAACAGAAAGACACGTCTCATTTGATTGATGGATTCACTGTAACAGCAAAGATATATACGAAACATAATATTTCTATTTGCATCAATGTGAGCACACTATAATGTGCCGCCGGTGTAAAACCAAAGCAGGTACAATTTGCACACCCGTCACTGTAAATGACAGGACAACAGTTGCACTAATTAGCGTAGGAGACACAACAACAATCAGCTTAACGGTGAAAGCTACAACTATCTCTAATATTCTCCTATAATTTTGCACATCTTGTGGCGCCATCTAGTGGGACCACAATACAATACTGCGCATGCAAAAACGCAGCTTTGCTGATACTTTCAAATCAACGTCTGTCAAATTTTTAGCGCAAAAGAAAAAAGTAATAGCAATCGACGAACGTGTAAGAAATGTGTATTCTTGACTACACGACCTGTTACCAATATTATTTTACTGCTTTTCTTTTGAACCTTCAGGAACATTGGTATAAGAAATGCACTGATGGCGACGGCGTTGACCTGTCGTACCAAACTAAGAGACGGACGAAGGAACGGAGGGTGTGTGAGTGAGAGAGAGAGAGAGAGGAAGAGCGTGTGTGTGTGAGCTGCATCCAGAAGCAGCAATAAAGAGACGCGACTGAGAGAATGTATATGTATATGTAATGCGAACAAGAGGAAAAGAAGCAGCAGTGCATGAAGAGTCTGGGACTCGAGAGGCAGCGCAGGCTGCGTTGTCTGCTAAATTGGATGCTGTCGCCGTTCTCTGTGTTTTTGTTGTTCTTGCTTTCTTGTTGTCTGCCATTCTTTGTCGTTATTTTATTTTGTCGCCATCGTCGTCTAATACAGCAATAAAAACAACTCTTGCGTGGGGGTCACTAGTCATTGTTCTTCTTGTTCAATAAAAGGCGCCGTTGTCCCGAGTGAATTTCATTCAACAGCATCAGCCACAAATGCTGCTTTTGGGTACTCCTTCTCTCTCTCTCTCTCTCTCTCTCTCTCAGTCCTCTGTCGCTGGCTGCTGACGCAATGCATTGAGAAGTATGGGGAGCAGTGGGGAGTTTCAGAAAATGTCTTCGAATTCAGCAAATTGGTTTCGCAAATAAAAATTTGCATGGTTCTAGGAACAGAAGCTTTCAATGTATGTATATGCACACATACTTAACACTATGTGTGTGTGTTGTATGTATCTGCAGCTGCAGCTCGTTTAGAAACGATGGCGCAGGTAAACGGTTTCGTTGTCGTCGCAAATTTCGCATGCTTTATTCTTTATTTTTTTTTTTTCGAAATGCGCTTTGTGCTGGCCTTCTATATTTTGCGCGTCTGTGTCATGCTCTTTGGCTTTGTTGTGGTTGTTACCGCTGCTGGGTACCATTGAACTCTGCTGCCGCTGTCGCCGTCGCTGCCTGTGCTGCTGCTGCTGCAACCCTAAATGCCTAGGAGGGAACGTTGGGAATCGAAACGTATACACACTGCAGTCATTTGTTTCTATGGCTGACAATGCGAAAATGGAACAAGCAAAACTCTGAATGCATTTTCGTATTTTCTACTGTGCTCCTGGGCCCCGTTTTTCCATTTAATCTACCTTCTCACATTCTACTCTCGTTTACAGCTATCTCTCTCACTCTCTCTCTCCCTCTGATGCATTTGCTGCTGCATTCGCTGAACTTGATATTTTTTGTGTTGTTTTTGCCTGCTGTTCTTTTTATACCCTTTTGTGGATCGGCCATAATAAAGTTGTGCAAATGTTACAGACAGAAGGAGTTTTATCTGAATCCGGAACGTACGTTCTCATTGCCATTCTGTGTGGTCATAAAAGTTTTATTATTCCAAAGGATTTGATAGATGTGCTCTATGTAAATTACAAGAATATGAGCATTTGTATCTATACTCAACTGTAGATGCTGTATTGTATATTGTACTCGCCGATACATACATATGTATCGACTTTATAGGGTCGACTTCCCCTCTTCTATTTGCGTCGTCATATTAGCTGCAATTTGTTGCACATGTTTCGTATTCTTGGTCCGACCCAAGTCAAAAAGAGGAAACATATGGTAGAGATATTAAAAGCGACATTACACATTTGAAAGCAGAAGACAATGTGATATTTATCTTGTCAGAATAGATAATATACCGTACGAGTTATACGGCCCTCATTTGTTGTACAATACCCGTACAGACCCAATTTTTGCTAATCTAATCACAAGCCGTGCACTGGCCCCTCCTGGCCTGGCCGGTGTTCAACTATATCAATTAGTAATTTACTATGTGCGTCTATTTCAGATATTTTGCTGTCATCGGCGCTTAAATAGCAATTGTTATTGTTGTTGTCTATTTTGCTTCTACGCAACTTGTTTATTATTAATCCAACCTGTTACATTATATGAGCAAAGTCTATATTAATGCAGAATTGACTTATGAATGTTCATCATTTGTTTGAAAGTGAACGAACATCAACTGCATAGTGCAGTCGTTCACTTCAGTGAATTGAACTGAATCGCAACTAGTTCATGCTATCTGTGTAACGCATTATTCATCAGGCAAGCTTTGTATTTATTTGCAACAGTTGGCAACGCTATTAAAAAGTTTCTGGGCACATAGAATATACACACATTGATAAATAAATATGCATGTGTGTATATTGATTGTAATTATTATGAATTTATATGCGAGGGCATGTCTGTCTACAATATCTAGAGAATATGTGTTGTACTGCAATTAGTACTAAATAAAAAATATATATACACATGTAAATAAACGTTTACATGCATATTCTTATGTTTGTATGTTCTGTATGCAATGCCTTCCTCCTACTGTCTGCGCGTCATTGCTAGCATTTTCCATGCAGTAACCACAAAAACATTAAACAGGAAAGAACACATCTCCCTCTTTGTCTCTCTCTCTCTCTCTACTCGTTCTCTATTCTGCTCGATTTCGACGCGAAAGTTCTGGCCGGTGTTAGCGTCAGCGACGGAGACGGCAACGGTGGCAGAGGCAAAGGCAGCGACAGCGGCGTCATCATCATAGGCAAAAATGTACACACTTTCCTAGTCAGCATTAGCAGCAAAAGCAACAACTGAGAAAGCACTTTTGTTGTTGTTATTGCTGTTGAATGGTGCGGTCGTTGCCCAAAATTGGGAAACATGCGCAGATTGCAAAAGCCAGAGCCTAAGAGAGCGGTTGTGAGTGAGAGAATGAAAGAGAGTGTGGGAGAGAGGACGTGTTATCGGTCTATCGTTTGACGCTGCTTCCTGTTACATTGGCAACAACAACAATATAATTTCGCTCTCTGAGCGCGCAACCTGTGGCGCTCGCAAAATGGTGGATTTGCTGGGTGACTGGCCGACGCCATATTGTTTTTAGGGTTGCGCTCTATACTGTGTTGGGGGGCTGCAAAATATGCCTCGGGGTGATTGAGCCGGCATTCAACAGTTCGGCATTTATGCTCTATCTCACTCGCCCTCCCATTCTAACACCACCCACACTCTCTCACCATTCCCTCCCCCACTCCCCATCTCCTGCATTTTACTCTCTTTTCGTATATGTGATCGCTGCTTTTGGGAATTTAGTTGCCGTGTGCTTTTACTGTAAATATGAATATTGATTTTTCCCAACTTCTGGCTTGTGTTTTTACTTGCTCAATGTATGTGTAAATTTGACAATGGATTTGTTTTATGCCTCGCTTCGCTTAACAACTGCAATGAGAGCAGCAGCATTGCATTTCTGTTGCTGCCGTTACTCGCTGCGCTGCTGCTCTGCCTACTCAGACGTAAGGACACGCAGGCAGCCAGGCAGGCACTCTCCTGTTGTTTTCGCACTCGCTCTGCAGCGCTGCTGACGTCGCCGTCGTCACTGTCGCTGTCGCTCGCTCCGCAGCTTTACCCGGGTCGCTGAATAATGCGCAAAGTTAGTTTTGCAGGGAGCTGCGTTGCAAACGCGTCGACATTTTTGTTATTGTCTGTCCACGGCGCCCATTGAAAATTGCAGAGTGAAAAGTGCATAGTCTCCTTCCAATTACTATAGTAAAATTCAATTAAAATACAATTAAAATGGTTTTCAAAAACTAACGTTACTTTTCGTACGTTTTATATTGCAGAAATTTGTGCGCGAGACTAAAATTGACAGCAGCCTAAAAGTATGCTACAAAAATATTCAACTTGTTACCGCTACACAGACGACAACAACAACAAAAGCAACAAAGGCAACAACAGCAGCAGCAAAAGCAACAACAGCGAGAGGAAACAAAAAGTACCATAAAAACGCCAAATTGGCAGCATTTTTTGACAGCATTAAACGTGAATGCAATAAAAAACAAAAACTAAACATAAAAAGTAGACGAAAAAAATTACAACAACAAAAGGTAAGTCAATGCCTCTTGCAAGCAGTGTGTACGTGTTTCGTCTGTGTGTGTGTGTGTGTGTGTGTGTGAGGGTGAGTGATATATGTATATGTATTCAGTCTAGACAGTTGCACCACCACCACAACCGCCGCACCACCTCTCATCGCTCCCCTCTCCGTCTTCTCAAGAGGGGGGAGCCTTGCCTTGCGCGTGCTTTGGCTACCGCTTTTTTCGAGGGTTGATTTTGCGTTTCATTTCGTTCCGAGGCATTTGGACGTTTCGGTTTTTCGGTCTTCAAGAGACGCATTTGTTGACGGATGTTGGGTGTACAGCAGCAGGGGAAGCGAGCGAAGGGCGAAGTTCCATTTGGGGGGAAATGGAAATCTAGAAAAGTTTCTTGTCTGTCCGCTTCGCTTGTTTACTTTTTTCCTTTGTGAGGGGCGTTTTTGCACCCTCTCTCTCTCGCTATGTCTCTTTGTCTCCCTGTCTCTGCCGGCGGCAAGTAGTTCAATCAACCTAGGAGCAAGGGAGGGGCTAGACCAAGGGGATGGGGTGTTGGTGGTGTTTCGTTGTGCGTGCGTGCGATTATTGCATTTCCTGTTGATGGTTAAAGTTGGCAGTTGAAGGTAACATCAGTTTTTTGGGGGTTGTTCAACTGGCCACAAAGCGACCAAAAGAGGGGAGACTTCTCCCCCTCCTCCCACACACACAAGTCTTTCTCGAATTGCGTTAAAAACGCACTTTGTTTCCATTTGCAAAATGGAAAGGGAAACCTAGTTTAATAAAAGAAACAACAACCTAAAAGGGGGGAGAGAGGGGTTGAGATTAGAGCGGGACAATTAGACATAAATTATGTTATGAAAAGAAAAGGTGAATCACAATTTTGACAAGGGGCACAAAAGGAAGGCATGCAAAAGTTTGCTGAGTCACAGGAAAATGTGTGCGAAGGGAATGGAAAGGGGAAGGGGGTGTGCAGGGTGTTTCCCCAGAGAATTATTGAAATTGTTAACATTCTTTATAGAGTCTTTTATGAATTATCAAACAAATAGGGATTTCACTCTGTTGTTTCTGCCTGAATAAGTGGAAGCATTGAAGCGTGGCGCTAAGTCAATGTTTACCTTGCCTAGAAAGTTCTATTAAGGCTAAGGAGACTGCATTTCAGACTTGACTAGATGGTAATATACAATTCGAATGCTAATGAGAATGCTATGCTTTGTTAACTTGTTTGCTTGACTCCATTGAAAGTAAAAACCCTTTTGAATAGCAACAACAGGAGATTCAATTTGAGTTACGCTTGTTGTCTCTATAACTATGCAATTTATGCTCTTTAGTTATACAAAGATCGTTTAAATCAAAGAATAAATAGGAAAGTTAATAGAGAAGTAGATTTACATAGAACAAAGGAGCTGAAAGTTAAGTTAGCGCCATCTAGCGGCAGCTGGCTGGCAGAGGTGTGCGAATGTCTAAACTAAAACAAACATTTCAAGCGTAATAAAACTCTAAATAATACATATTATATTAACAAATTATTAATGCAACTTTTATGCAAATTGTTTCTCTTCCACAGTCCGAGACAGAGACTTGGGAGAATCTAACTGGAGACATAGCAGTCACCGAGATTGAAAGTTAGTTATAGAGAGACGATCTCAGAGATATAAACACACACACACACACACACACACACAGATATAGGATGGCGTCGTCGCCGACACCATCACTGGACTCCATGCGTGGCGCAAACTCAATTGAATCCTATGAGCACGCCGGCTACCTTTCGGATTCACCATTGACGTTGAGCGGCTCTTCGCCGCCAGCGAGCGATTCGGCGATTTGTAGCGATGAGTATATTGCCGGGGGACAGGTCAGTGTGAAGGTGCGCCAGGATGTGAGTGTGATAAATGGACATCATCCGATATCGACATCGGTGTCATCCAGTTCATCGGCCAGCTCATCCTCCTGCTCCTCGTCGTCATCATCGTCGTCGTCCT